>JAIPRK010000191.1:0-102970 GCA_025469195.1 Chaitophorus viminalis
TATAACAAATATAGTTTTCATGAAAGAAGAAAGATTAATTAGTTGAAATTCGGTTTAATAACAACGTATATATTATTATTCGGATTATTCAGTGGCCATTATTCTATCAAAAAAAATAATCGAAAAATGATAATATAAAATCATACACGTATATGATTTATACTATATATCACTATACACGTCAACATGATCATTACGTGTATTTTATGTGTGTACCAAATACTAACGAAGCAGTGAAATTGTGAAAATAAAGATTTGATGTTTGCAATCAACTATTTTACGTTTTCGTAAAAACCTCATCGCTGTTATACATCATCATCCGTTTTTAACTATGATATCTATAGACTATAATAATACTATCATCGCTGAGACCGGTGGTGGCAATTATTCAACTATATAGGCATTGCTTGTGTTGTCTGGTGTGTACACCGTAACACCTAACCATAAATGCGTCTTTAACACCTAATTCGATTATTTACACCATTTGGTGGAGCCTGTTCAAATTAGCAGATTGTCTGCACTACACGGACCCAACGCACATGGACATATTTTATAGTGACATGTGCACTTAATGGGCACTATAATAATCTCGTAAAATTAATACATTTAGTGTACATTTTTTTCAGACCCGGCCCAGATTCAAATAATATGTTCAGATCCACTGTTTTTAAATACATAGTAATTAAATTAGTATGTAATCATATGGATACATGTAAAAATAAGAAATTTCCCAGTTATATAAGAAAAAGACCAACGGCAGCCAATTATAATAGTGTATCTGCATACATAGTGCATGTTAGCATTAGATAAGATATTTTACATTATAGGTATCATTTAATAACGATCGTGTTGGTATTTTTATTTTTTTGCGAAATCATTTGAAGAAGAAAATAGCGTAAAGAAGAAAATATTTTTTCTTGTAATGCTGTTCGTCGTTGCAGATTTTATAGAGACTATTATTACAATTTCCTAAATAGTTTATTGCAATGTACAATGTTCTTCTATGATAGGCAATTGATCGTGGTCTTTTAATTTTTATATTATTACATAGGTTCAATTTTATAACTATTACTTATTAGTCGATAAATCTGATAAATTTCAACAAAACGAGAAAGGAGCACGTTTTTATGTTTTTATATTTAAATTTAATATACTATTAAATATTATATAAGATTAACATTAAAAAGTCATTACCGATCAGTATTGTTAATGTAACACGAAGATGAAGGAGTATAATAAAATTAATTACTATGTGGTTAAAATGTACGGCTACAAAATTGTAACAATGTGGGTTATTCATGAGAATGTATACGAATAAATGAAGCCACAAATAAAATTTATTGAAAACTGGAGTTTCTTTATTGTACGTATATTATATATTATACATACAGAATAAATATTTATGAGCCCGTAAGTATATTACCAATTACCACAGTAAATTTATTATAGTAACACGATAATCATTAATCGTAACATATTATACTTAAGCTGTGTTACCTATTGAATTTTGATGTGATTATTTATCCAATCAAATAGAAAAATAAGAGAATGAAAGAGGTAACATAGGCCTATATTTTTAATAGGCACTTATAATTATTTTGTAACGGTATGGATATATAATTATTATCATGTGTGGAACGCGGACTTTTACAAGAATAGAAATTTAAATGAGTTTTAATCACCAAATAGTAGTCCAATAACCATTATAAAAATCTTGTTTTACATTTTTGGAATAATTTAACTTTTCATGGTGTTTATGTAATATAATATTTTTTAATAATAATTTGCATGATAATTCTCATACAATTTCCATGTATCTTCACTACCATGATCGAACAAAATTTATATGGTTAAAAAAGTAAGGCAATTTTTTTGCAGTCTAATTTTATGACATATGCTTTTTATTTTAATCTATGAAAAAAAAAATGTTTTTATATCAATAGTTCATTATTTTTAATTGAAATGATTAAGCCTGCAATACATTATTATAGTTGGGAAATCATAATATTTTTAACGTCTTAAAATAATGATTAAGACGTTCACTTTTTATTGTAATAGGTAATACCTCCACTTACACAAATCCACATGAATTAAATTATATACATATCATTTAATCAATATATAAACATATTCAATGAATTCTGGCCAACCTATTTACTCCTATTTACATCAATTTGTTAGTGTAAATTGAGATTCATCGTTGGTCATAATTAAATAAATCGTTGTATCTAAATTAAAACTTGTTTGTGTGTTGATTGTTGATGATGTATATTGTATACGATCGTGACGTTGATGTTTCTAATATAATATGCCGTGTGTACCGGTTCGAAGGATACTGTGTACACCTGTCTCAGAGATTAAATTTCAGTAACACACGTACTACATTCTAATATCATAATAATATGTAGAAATGCACGTCTTCAGCTATCATATTATGACATGTACAAACGTTATAATAAATACTAGTTGAGATTTCAAAAGTCATGATGATACACCTACTCGTATATACATATCCAATTATGTTATGATCCAATAATTAATTAGGATATACAAATGTTCGAAAACAAATCACTAAAGTTCTACGCTTATGCCCAATATAATAACAATAATAATAATAATAATAATAATAATAATAATAATAATAATAATAATAATAATAGTAATAATAATAATAATAATAAAAAAAGTTCAATCACAAGATAAAATAAGAAACTACAACACTTCGTATAATATTATAATTTTTATTTTTCACAAGCTTAATTAAATGTATAATTGTGTATGTGTAAATAATAATGTGTATGTGGCAGAATTTTAATATAATTTATATTTCCGCTATCCATAGTAAACCTAATATATTTTTCACGTCTTACACTCAATATAGTTGTTCGCAAAAGGGTTCTTACCCGTTTAAGATAAAATTGGTATAAATAATAAATCAATTACCTAAACATTGGAATGAATGAATGATTTTAAATTTCTCGCGTTCGTGCGAACTAAGATACAATTCGTAAAGCATATTAGGACTTTACAGCGTATATAGTTCTATTGGATGGAATAAATGTCCGTCTTAAATAATCAAATGTATTAATTATTATATTTATATACGGGAAACATTTCGCGTATCGCGCATAGAATCTTGGAACGTATCATTTGATGCACGCGGAATACAGTACATTGATATTGCGGCGCATACACTATAACATTATAATTTTGTGGCTTTGGTGCAAGAAGGTAAAAAAATAATATTTCGGTTAATCGAAATATTTAAAACTATATTATTATTTCACATAAAGTAACAAAATTGACTACATCCGTTCCAATTGAATTGGCCAATTTTTACACTAAATTGATCACAATTATTTCAGATTGATTGGCCCCTTTTATCGGCAAAAACATGATCGAAAAAAAAAATAACATTAGTCAAAGAATATCAATTTCATCAAAATGTGACATTGCATATTGTGCTCTTCTTGCACCAAGAGTCACATGATTATTATACGCGTTCTAGTTAGCGTGTGCGTGTGTGTGTGTGTATAATTAAAGGTAAGTATATAATATATATATATATATATATATATATATATAGACAGATAGGCGGTGGTGATGGTGGTGGGTGCGAGCTGATGGTTATAGTCAGGTAAGGTGAGGTAAAAAAAAAAAATAATAATAATAACAACTACAAGACGTAGAAACGAAAAACTAATATTTGTGTTTGTCACTAGTACACATACGCGTACACGCAAGATACACACACACATGCACACACACACGCACGCACGCACGCTATACCTGGGCAAGAAGAAACAATAGCCGGAGGCCGGATGAGCTTTTTAGCGGCGGTGGACCGACTGTTGGTTGCCCTGTAATTACGGGACCCCACAGGTCGGCGGCCCCTGCCCCTTAGCTGCCCATTAACGCACCCCCTCCCGACCACCGTCGACACCGCCTTACCTCGTTATATACGCGACGACGACGACCGGGCCGGGCCGGGACGCAAATTAAGAAGAAAAAAAAAAAAACCAACGCCGTTCTCATGCGGCAATGCGGCTGGTATACCTTTATTTACACGCGCGTTTGTGCCATCGCAAACCTATATAAATACACGCGTGTACGTACGATATTATGTACATGAGAGATTTTCGTTTTATTATATTTAATTATTATATTATAATACACTAATATGATTTTTAATGCTTTTTTTCAGTTTATATGGTACGCAAAGAAATAGAGCGACGTATACATACTGTACCTATATCAATATATGATATAGTGGTTTATAAATAATACAATTTTGTTTACTAAGTACAAATTATAATATGACAATACTCATAGCCAATGAGCAGTGTCCGCTATAAGTGCTTATTTATTTACTTACATTACTCGTTAATGTATGAAGAATGACTCAATTATAATGCTGTTAATTATAGTAAGATCCATTACTTTTCGGCAATAGAAACATATATTATTGTATCCGTTCCACGCTCCCACAGCAAGTTTAAAATTGTAGGTCCATGTCACCTTTGTGTATTAAAATTTTATATCGTATTACTATAATTTTACTTTTCAGTATTCCGTTTGATATTCTGTGTAAATTGTCGTACTGACAATTTGCGGGAAACGAATTTTTTGGTATTATTAGAATTATTTTTTCCAATCACACACGATAAACAGAAATTTATGATCGTACTTGAATATTTCATTCTATTTGATAAATTATTTGAATCAATTATCAGATTATTTTATTCAAACAACGATAAAATTGATGTAAATATGTTAATTTCATTGATATTATTAAAAAGAATTCAAGTATAACGGTAGTAATAGTCTGTTAACGAGATTTTTAAGATCGGCGACAAATGGATTACTATTGGTATATACTATATAATATTGAATAATTATTATTAATAAGTACTTAATTCATGCATAATAATGTAGTTCCGTGGAGTGTAAACTATATATATTACAATATTATAATATATATATATATGTATTATTGTTTACTGTTTAGTATACAATAAACGTATACTTAATGCCAATATCCAAACATTTAATAGATATAAACAATTTGAAATAATAACAAATTAACAAACACAGTGTAAACTGTGTGGTATAATACAATATGCAGAGTACATTTAGTCCATGGATGATACCACGATAGTTATGTAAACAAATATGACCAATAATAATAATAAAACGTAAAATTTATAAATACTCTAAAACCAGTAAACCACCGTATGTACCTCCTAAGTGAGTATCAAATCGTTTAAATTGGTATACGGTTAGGGCGTATCCCCGAAATCGAAATAATAGAAAATTTTCGAAAAAGCTAAACACGTATGTTTATAATATGATTCAATTATTAAATTAAAAATGAAATATTCTAATTTAATTCGTTACTGTGCACAAGGTATATTTTATAATTAATATTCATGATAAAATTATACTATAAAAGAGTTATGAAATAAATAAAAAAAATACCTATTTGCTAAGCAAATTGTTTTTCTTTCCGGTCAATCTGACATCTCGGTATAGTTTATATTCGACCTTGGGAAACATGTAAATTGAAACATGAAACCCAATTGCAAATTGTTTTTTTTATTAATATATACATTTTTAAAGCTATAACTAAAAACTTTTCATATTGTGAAATATATTTATAGCTTAGAAAAATTATATGAAAATATAATAATTGTAGAAACTTTTTGTTCCTATCGACAAAGTTGCGATAAAAAAAAATGTTTGATTGTAATTTATACTAATAAACATACAGCGTCAACTATTTAGAACACATTTTGACTATTCTTCTAAACCATTAAAATATGTTTTAATTCTTTCAACTAAACTTCTCAAACCATTAATTTGTTACGCTTTAATTTTCTTAAACATAATAATAGTTTTATGTTTCCCAAAAGTTCATTGATTTTCAAAAGTGTGTGAAATAATACATTTTTTTTTAATAATATAATTCGAATATTAGTGTTTTCCTTTCAACACAAATTTGGTAAATTATACATACGGCAGCGGTTGCATCTCATAATACTCCCGTAATAATAGCTTATCAGTTTTAGTTTAAGAACAATAATGAGCCCAGATAAACTAATAAATAAATACCGTTTTTAATAATTACGGACATACAAGAATTTATTAATAACCTTGAAAAAGTTATCCATGTCAACCTTGATACTTGTGATTTCCCGTGCAAAAATGTATAAAAATGGCCTCGATTCAATCATAAAAGGACATTAGTCAACAATGTGAGTAAAATAATTACAGATTAAAAGCGATTATTTGTAATTTTCAATTAGAAGAAATAATAATAATAATAGGTACACCTATGAGTGTTAAATATGATCATTTAAATATAACATAGTAGATATAATTATTGGTTGTGCCTATTAATACCTGATTTGATCATAAAAGTGTGACATAATATTTGGCTTTTAATCAGATTAATACGGTAG
Source organism: Chaitophorus viminalis (assembly GCA_025469195.1). Classification (NCBI taxonomy): domain Eukaryota; kingdom Metazoa; phylum Arthropoda; class Insecta; order Hemiptera; family Aphididae; genus Chaitophorus; species Chaitophorus viminalis. Next base: position 6,462 of record JAIPRK010000191.1, read on the forward strand.
AATTAATGCGTTCAAACGAAGTGCATCATTTAATTCAAGTCTACTGTTTAATGACCATAATTAATTTGGCTTGAAAATAATATTGATACAGAAACTTAACTGACCAACCCTAATCAAGGCAAAACAATTATAATTTTCAAGATAATATGTATTTCAAATAAACCAATATTCTGAATTGAAAGTAATGTAATATAGATACTAAAATTTAATCAACAAAAATGATTCAATAACTCCTAATGAAGTACTCGTTGAACTATTCAATAAAAAAAGATCAGAATTTTTATTAGAAGACCATAATATAAATAATAATAAACTGCCATGAGTTGCGTGAAGACTTTTATTTGACTTGTTATTTTAACAAAAAGTACCTATATGTGTGTTTGATTATTGAAAAAAAAAAGGTAGTCATGAATAGGTAATTTTTGGAGTGCTTCTTTTTTCACCTTCTCCACCCTCAAAAACAAATTTTAATGTACGCCACTGATTATATAAAAACAAAAAATGTCATCCAGTTATATATTTTTGCCGAAAATATTAAATTAACTTCTTAGTTGTTCTTTATTTTATTTTTTTTAGCTTAGTTTTAAAAAAAATATAATAATATTGTATAATAAATAATATTTAATGGCTTAGATAGTTTGAATAAAATATTACATTATAACTACTTTCTTTAATTGTTTTATTAGATGATATCTGCAAAACTAAATGTATTTATTTTATTTTGAATTTATTATAGCCTAATAATTGTGATTTTAGAGCTGTATCCATCCTTATTTCATTGTCAGTTTAATTGTAAACAAGTTAAATAATATTATCACAAAATTATTAATTAATTACAAAATCATTATTCATTAACATAAGTATAAATTATATAAATATTTATGTGAAAGAAAAATCTTATATTTAAATAATATTTGCTATACTACAATCCCATAAGGGACATGCACAAATTTGTTTCGTTACATCTAATGTGTTGGTTGTAAGATCATTTTTTTTTTTTATATATATATATTTGCTTTGACCCAAATAATTAATTATCATAAACACAATTTCGCTTCAAGGGGATTATAAGCCATGATCTTCTGTCTCTATCTATCATATGCGCAACATAGGAATTTAAACGTTTTCATTTCCAACGTACCGATCGATCAATTATTATGATATGATTTTTGAAAACTGTTTTGAATTCGCTGTAAAGTCTTCTTTAGATCGACTTTCTCACATTTTTTAAATTTTCTACTTAGCATTCCCAAAAATTAACTTTTGTTTATTTTCATATTCCCAAATTACTTAATTCTATTTTATGAAAGTCAAAAATCAAAAAAGTAGAAAAGTCGATCTAAAGTAGACTTAACGAAAAATTTAAATAGGTTTTTAAAATTTTTACCGCATCAATTGATCAATCGGTATGTTGGAAATAGAAAAAATCTAGATTCCCATATTGCGCGTGTGATAGACAGAAACAAAAAATCATGGCCTACAATGCCCTTAATGTGGCTATAAATATGATATATGCTGTAGTAACAAAGGAACACAAATGTAGATTAAATCGATATTAAATAAAAATGTTAATCATTTTTTTTTAATTTTGTACCAACATCAGTTTTAAAGAATAAATTTTAATTACATGTACAGATTTTAATAAAATTTAATTCGATAGATGTATAAATGAGCTATTTGTATAGCTTAATATTTCATACTTGTTCCTAGTACCTATGTTTTAACTATTATTTAAAATGTTGTATTATAAAGTTTTATTATAGCAGGTATAATTAATTACAAAATCTATTTTAAGAAATCATTTGTAATTGCAGGCTTCAATATAAATTGTATGTAGTTATCTCGATGACTTGAGTCTGCACTAACTTATTAATCTATATTCATACTTAACCTATTATCTATACCTATAATACTATAATTTGTGTTTGTAATGAATTAAATATTAAATAATCATGTTATGAATATTTATTTATGCTCTTATTAATAATTGGTATAAACATTATAAACTATACTACCTAAACTATAACTATATACTATTCAGTTTTAAGCAGAACTTTTAAATCGTTATATAGGTACTACAAATATCTTACTGTTTAACAACAATTTGTATAATCGTGCGTGATTTTTAAATAAAACCAAATGAAGTTTAAACTAAAAATCTCGAAACAGTTGTGGATATATTTATTTGTTATAATACCAACAACCAACTTAGTGTAATGCCATATCAAACATTAAAATACATAATGATCATTTTAAGGTTGGTTATTAACGTTGAATCGTTGAAAATACAATGAACCATTATTATAATTATAATTATCTATATGTCTACAGTACATAAATACGAACAGTCACTGAATTTCACTTATTACACACGTACACCGTAAAACGTATATCGTGTTATTACCTAGTGTATATTCGACCGACGAATTGAACAAATATCAAAACGTTCTGTACGCATAATATATTGTATACACATATAGGTATTATTATATTGAAGTATTCGACAACTTCCCACAGACGTCACCGTGCGCACGTAAACCCACCACCCGCCATATTTGTATATAATATATATTTATATATATATATATATATATATAAATGTACCGTTGTTGAATGAGGTATATGCGCATTTTTATTTTTTCTCACATAAAATAACAAAAATTCTACTTCGAAAACAGGTGAAGTGCATGACATGCCACCCAATTGGCGAAATCCTTACTGGAACACACGATTATGTGACCGAAGCCTAGACGCATTTTTCCCGAGATCGTGCTCAAGTGCCATTTGCCCGGATTATGCCGAATGATGGCCCTTTAATACACCATTGCCGACAAAGGGCCATGGAAGACCGGAGATTCTTCGGGAAAAATCGTGTTATTGTTGTCCTTCGCGTTTATGCCCGACGAATTCCTGTGTCCTTTTTCGTTCCCAAGGACGCCTATTACAGCACATAATAATAATAATATATACCTAACCCAGGTCCGTGGGTGTTGTTGTTATTATTATTCCGATTGAAATAGGAGAAACGTCATTGGACTAATTTATATCATTTTCAATATCCATCGGGTTTCACACGTTTTGTTACGAGAACGATTTGGAATCAATACAATTTTTACTCTCTTTCACGAAACAACACTATATTATAATACCTGTGTACAAAGTGTATGTATTATGCAGTAATACTGTAAAAAAAGTTACTATCCAAAACGTGATTTACTGTCGTATAAAATACAAATATAATATTTATATACATGTGGCGCGTACAGATAATAAATAATTACAAACGATAAGTCACGATGCTCGATGACAACGAATTGTAGTTCAATTCCCGAGAAACCTAAAGAACTTTCTTTCAATCAATTAAATAAAATGTTCAATGTATCAATATAAACATACATTTACCAAATAAATTAAAATAGAAAGAAACATCAGTCATATTATGTTATGTTACGTGCGTAAAATTTCTTATTTGAATTCAACAATGATTTTATGCTAAAATTGAGTTTTACAGTATACGATTTACAAAATTTGAATAAATAATCACATCGCACACACATTAATTAATGATATAATTTAGAACGATAAAATAAAAAGTATTAACAATCCAGAAACTTTTAGTAAACGCCTACTGCCATGTCATAATATGCTAATCATCATGCATATACGAGTTGTATCTACGTATTTATTCTGCTTCTAGTAATTATAATTTTACTAACTCAAATCTCTATTATTTTCAGGGTTTCCCACGAAGATACTTACGATTCGTGAGTTGATATGATCAGAGTTTTCAAATAATTTCAATAGTACTTTTACACTTTTACACACTTTCATGGAAAATATTAAATAATACAATATTTTTTGTAAACAAAAAAATTTAAACGATGAGGCTAATGAAAATAAAATATTGAAATGTTAACATTTACAAAATAACAAATCTCCAAGACTATAAGATGATTAACTTGTATTTTTTTCAAAATTAATAACATAAAAATCCATATCTCCATATGTCTATTAGATTTGTCCATTCCAATGCGTACCACTAATAATTATTGTTGCAATAATCCAAGGACTATTTAATGTATTTAGTTAAAGATTACCCTCTTCTTGTATTAAGCAAACATTACCTGAATTACTTCCTTTGACCTGTTTTATAATGTTGTAGTAGCTTACTTAATTTAATAATATATTATTAATTTTAGGTGTTAATAATTCTTAAAATATTATTTTTGGAACATAAAACTCGATTTTAATGTAATACATAATTAACCAAGGTAAATTTTGATGGAAGTTTGGCAAAATAATTTACATATTTGTACTTTGTAAATGCACATAAATATAATAACATAATATATTAATGTCATTTTAAGTTGACAATGATGTATATATAATACATTTTATTCAGATATCTGACAAGAAATTCGCAATATTTTGGCATCTAAATTTTAATATCTGCCAAATTTTTCAAAAACTTTAAGATTAAATCCATGTTTACTCCCATGCCCTATCAAGTATCTGTGCCAATTATTTAGGTCCAAATGCATTTCCGGCACCATGCTGGGCAAAACATTAAATACGTTGAGCCAAGTTTTAGAATACAGTATTACGAAAATAATAATATAATGTGGCCAATTACAATAAATATATTATTATTGTTCGATTTGTTAATTTATTTTGAACAATTAATTTAAAGCTTCAATAACATATTGTGATATTAAAAAATAAAATGTTATAATACAAATTAAATGGCAATCTACTAATGAAAGTAAAATAAAACAAAAATAGGTATTTTAGACTAATAATATTATTATTTACGAATTTTGTCCACAAATTGTTCATACTAGAATTATTTTCGATTTAGATTTTATGGCTTTTACAATGATGAAATATTTTATTACTTTATGGACGGAAAATTACAATAATACTTATATATCATGTATGTATGTATGAATGGTTATGTTAATATATGAGTTTTTGCTAATTTACATTTCTTATAAAAGCAATATAATATCATAACTCATAATAGTAATTAAGTAGGTAATAATTAATCTAATGGTCAATAATGATGGTGCCATGTATACCATGTTTTTATGAGGCCAAAATCAATGGACATTAACATTACTGTATTCAATTTTATGCGATTGCAGATCATATATTATAAATAGTAAAATATAAGTTATACCAAATAACTACAATAGTTATTTATGTATAATTTAGGACAAATATATTATTCTGCGATATGCAGCGTCGAGCAAAACTGGAAAACCATAATAATAAGAATAATAATAAATTATTTGTTCAATTATTTTTTACTGACATCACTTTGATTGTTACCTTTGACTTTCATTATTTGGTGTGTATAACGTAATTCAAGTAGTACCTATACGCCTATATCTATCGACTATCGAATGAAACGTAGAATCCGTTCGTTTCTCGATACGTTCGAAACTATATATAACACCTACACAATTGCAGGTGGAATATCAGGGTTAAGTACATATTGCGTATACAACATAAATTCGGGCTATTTTATCCGCAGGTATGGCATCCAGATCGAGTTATAATTCTACAATAATGCCCTATACGTTCGTATGAGCAAAGTGTACGGGATAATTATAATACTTCAAATTAATTATTGATTTTATTTCACTATTTCAATCTCATAAATCTCGATTTAATAATTTAATAAATTAATGAATTATTTATTATTTAGGTATTAAAAAAGTTTGTTTTTGATAACTGGTTATCATTTTGCCAATATACTGCTCGTGCTTATATTCCATAATAATATAACTATTGCAATAACGATAATTGCGAGAAATGTGAAGGGCGATTAAGATTTTTGTACCTACTTATAATTTGAGGCATGAGTTAAAAACATTGCTGTGGTCTACAACACAAATAACTTTGTTGTAACTAATTTATTTCAAAATTGTATGAAAAATATCTATATGTTCTAAATGTTTTCAGCTAAATTGGAAGCGGACCCGTCGAACAAAATTTTGTCCTATAACCTCTAAGTTATGAGTATCATGAAGTTATAAGTTTATAACCAACTTTTTATATATTTAAATACGTTCGGCGATTTTGAGTCTTTTATAAGGAGATTTAATCTTAAAGACCTACAAGTGACGTTCACTGTATATTATAATATAGTCCGGTGTGAGTTCGTTGTATGTGTGTGTGCTGATGGTGGCACCAGTAGTAAACTAAAAAAAGATAGAAAAAAAGAACACAATGAAATAATTAAAAGCGATCATAACTATAAAGCGTGTATATAGTATGTTTACATGTGACAGTGGTGGTGGCGTAAAGGGACCCACAACCCGCCGCACGTCGGAGTCATTCAAAGTTAACCGCGGCACATCACACGTCGAACACGCGCATACGGCGTGGTGACGTCTATAAATAAGTAGTTGACGGTGAAGAGACGCGTGCGCTGTCGTAATCGTACCCACGGTGTGTATAATACAATAATATATGCGCACGTCTAACGTTTACACGAGTATCTATGCTGAAATCTCGCGGATTTTCGGGAATTTCCATTCCGCAAAAAGCCACGTACCCAATACGTTTTTCAGATTGATTCGGCTCAATCACATTACGTACTCGTAGGTACCAAAAACAATCCCTCTCTACTTGCACGCGTTCTGAAATTCTGGATTTTGAACGTAAGTATTTTTACATTGTCATTGCCCTCCTCCGCTTTGAAAAAAAAGTCAATCGAATCGCGATTTACGAACACGTTCAGAAAAGTTTGTCGGCAACACCCGAGCAGGGGCGAAAACATTTTTTTTTCTTTTTATGTACTATACTACACAACCTGGCTCCTGCTCCCGGAAATAATAACGACGAGGCGTAAAAACGATGAATCACGCCCCCAGGCTGCCTTAAATCTTGTAGCTATTAGATTAAAATATATATACATATATATATATATATATACGTATTATATAGTGTGCTTGCGAAAATTGAAATTCGGCTACGTCGCCAAACGATAAAGACCGTGCAAATGCAGGGAACGATGTGCATAATGATTTACTAAACATAATATTTCCTACGATGTATGTGTATTATGTTTCAATGGCTTGAGAATTACGAAATTGGATTTTTTTTAATAAGAACGCGTACTTAACCGTATTGGAAGAGAAAACTATACATTTCCGTATATCAACGTAGACGAGATAATATCACAATAGTTTTAACGAAATCCATGTGGGATAATCTATATGCATAGGTACATATGTGGTGCTCGCGCGTGCTCAAACAATTTCCTGTCCGTCATCGGTCGCTAACTGCGTCGATGTATTGTCGACCGCGGTATAAAACGTATAATATAATAATGTTTATTATATTATGTATATGACGATGGCAACAACGATTCGGACAGCGAACGACGATATTACATAAATAAACGCACGTCGAGTGATAAATGGAAAAATGAAGTACTGAAAAGTCTTTGGTCGGCCTTCAGTTAAAAAAAAACTTCGGTTTATTAATACCGAATAGTATATGATATAATTATATTATTATATTTATAGGTACCATACATGCATAATGAATTGTGTTTAATTATTATATCATTATTTGGTGGTCGTCGTATAGCATAATATCGAGCATAATATTGTACCGTACGCGCAACCATATACATCCCATTAAATTTCCACTGTAAACGGCGGCGGAGGCGTCTTGGGTCTTTTTTTTTAGCGTACTTGGCACTCGAGTGGTTCTATCCGCAACACCTCTCGAGCAATAATCTGCTGCTCTCTATCTCTCTCTCTCTCTCTCTCTCTCTCTCTCTCTCTCTTTTTTCTTTGCTCAAATAACCACGATCAATCGTCGATATCCCACATTTATTTATCAAAAGGAGAAAAAAAACATCTGTTCATCTTCAACTTGTTTAGCCCAAATATACGATCTAAAATAAATTTCATTTCAAAAGTACAACGCGAACGCACAAGACCACAAGACTTTATTGTGCAGCAAACTCGTATTATATATTATACCGCGCGTTTTACCGGCCAAATAAATTATATTCCAAGGACCGTATATTACACGTGCCCCATATACATATATTTGTTTATTTATAAATTCTCGCCGCGGTAGACGGTATATATTATATCATTAAATAATCATTATCGCGGAATAAATATTTATTTCCAAACACATTTATACCGATGTATTGCATGCTGCAGGAGTTGCATGTGCATATTGTTACAATAAAAACTATTTCGAAACGCTTTTGAAAAAAGATGTGAGACTAACAAAAAACATACAAAAAATTTAAAAACGCATGTATATAGTCTAAATATACTCCAATGAAAATATAGAATTACGAACGTCCGTGCGAGGTAATCGAATCATCGTATTATGGCAAATTTTCTTTACGATATTATTGTTGTTCCTCAAGACGTAAGCGGAACACAATTCATCACGTTTAAATTTCACGCGACATCATGATACCCATGGCACACTATGGACTGGCACAGAGATCGAATATGGGTAAGATATGAAATACTAAAGAATGTCATCCCGGCACCCTTATCAGTTTACATGTGATTTATTTATTTCATTTTCAAAACGCTTTCATTATTTTTTCAAAAAATTTTTAACTATACTATATTGTACAACTTTCATAAAAGTCACTAATCGTTATTAAATATTAGATATTTATTATAAATATTTTAATGATCATAATAGTATCATTAGTATCATACCCATCATTACATATACCATTGTCCATTACATATAATATTTTATACTAGTAGAAAAAAACAAAATAATTTGCCTCCAAAAGCAGGCTTGAGATGGAGACAATCTCCAATAAACATTAAATAGATGATAGATGAGTCATGAGTATGAAAAAATAATATAAAACAATAATTGAGATGGGTACTGCGTAATCATAAAAATAATTAATTTATAAATATAATACATAATTATACTGTTAAATGATATACAATGGAATTGACTCCATTTATTATAGAACATAATTTATAACCTAGAATATTTTTAAGAGACAAAAATAAAAAATATGATTTGTGTGGTACCTATACATAGTTCCAAAATTGTAATATGGTCTCGCTTAAGGCTAGTATAGTATTAGTGTTGAATTGACTGACAAAAACTTTTAATCTAAATAATTAATGACCGTAACGCGTAATACACAACGTATCGACGATGTACGGTACCTCGTAAAACAATTTGTAATTATAGCGTAAAAACAATACGAATCACCGCCACCACGATTGGCTCGTATTCAAATGAAAGAGAGAGAAAGAAAAAATTGAAGATTTCCCCCTCGAAATTCTTGTTCGTCACACACGTCACGTTCGATTTACCCGATTCCGAACGTAGTTTATGTATAAATCATATTATATACTATAGTACATACTATAGTTATAATATATACGCCACCCATATAACCAACTGCCACCGTTGTCGGTCGTTCGCCCTAACAATACACATAGAACTGCGGTTCTATTATTATTATTATTATTATTATTATTATTATTTTTTTTTTTTATGGGGCCAAAGTTTCTACGACAAACGACAACAACAGCGGTTATTGTGCGCTTGTGTGCGTGCGTACATACGCTACGTGCGTGTGAAAGCAACTGAAATCTAAATTTGGTCTCGATTGTGTGCGCATAAGCGTGTATATATGTGTGTGTGTGTGTGTGTGTGTGTGCGTGTGTGTGTGTGTGTGTGTGTGTGTGTGTGTGTAGACTCGCAGTCAATAAACGACGACGAATCCGGCAGACCGACGACGACGATGACGATTCCTTGGAGCAATGACTCTTTGCGCGCTGGGCCGGTGGCACAGACGGGGAAGGGCTCAGTTGGGCGAAGAAGGGTTAAGAAGGAGTCTGCTGCTGCGGTCTCGTCGGTGGTCGACCGGCGCAGAGCGCGGGGGTGGGTATTTCTTGGCACGCCGTGCCGACGCTATTTCAAGATCACCGCGCGACGACGACGACGGCGACGACTACGGGCTGTGTATACGATGCTCTTCGCCGCCGTCGAAATATTATATATATATATATATATATATGTGACCATGTAGTATATACACGTTATACATATATGTGTACGTATATGATATTATACTGGCAGTTATTAAACGCAAACGCGTCTTGTGTATATATACTTTTGTATGTTATGTGTGTGTGTGCGTCTATGCGATCATCCTCTCCACCCCTCCCCCCTTCGTCAACACGCGGATTCAAACATAATAATATGATATACATGCATATTGTAATAAAATACGCGAAAACGGTCGTCCCGCGTGTGATTATTATATTATAACCGCGCGCGCGTATATATACGCATCGATGGCGGCGGCGGGGCGCCTCGACGAGACCGATTTCGCAAAGTTCTAAAATTTCAACCGCTGTCGTTTTATACAATAATAATAATATATGCTCGCGACTTTATGACGACGACGACGGTCGCTTAACCCCTCATCACCAATGTCCCTCTTCGCGTTTCATCGTTTTTCGTCGGTTCACCGTCCGCGCCTCCATAAACCACATTCGTTGCGGCAACAGTATCTATAATATAGAATGGATACAGGTGCATCGCAGTATTTGTGGTCGAAGTGCCTTGAAATAAATGGGGTGATGCCTATATTTTTATATTTCATATATTATAATAATATAATGGCTTATGTACACTCGGTGTGGGCGGGGGATTATGGAGGTGAGTTAAACACTATAATTTTATATACATATATATATCCTATAGAAGTTACCAGGATGGCAGGGTCAATTGGTAAGAATCCGAGTTTCGAACTTTAAATTTTTACTGAGACCAGTTGGTAAAACCTAGATGTAACTTGTACTTTCTAACTCGTAATTTTCTAAAAAAAAAAAGCCAATATTAATCGATTATATTTGTAATAATTTTAAAGGAGATGTATTATTTTGAACAAAATAAATGAAGGGATGATAATTTAAATTATAAAAATTGGAGGGATACCACACAACCCTCTTCCGACTACTGATAATACTTTCATTATAAGTTCTCTGGAGACCAGTTATAAGTTTACATCATTGGCGTAGGCGTAGGTGAACAATATTTCGAGTTGTCAATATTTATCGTTTTGTTTCTCCGAAACTTCGTGTACAAACTAAAAATACCATCTATCTAGTTTCAAATTGTAAATGTTCTAGATCTTAAAACAGATGTATATATATATATACATATATATATTTATATTCATGACCTCATAGATTTTATATGAATAGGTTACCCACCATTAAGTACACATATTATTATGATAATGGTATTTTGCCTAATTGTACCTTATGGTTTCCTTACGGTATTATGCATACTGTCGTCATAATAATATCTTTGCGCTTATATCATAAATCTAAATTCTATCTTCCTTCATCTCATCAACTCAGGATCCAAAATCCGGTACCTATTTTTTCTGCACATTTGATTCCGTAAATAAAATAATGTCGTTAATAACCTGAATCCACTCATAATAATATTGTTATAACCACCCATAGATTAACTGACTTTCAACTGAAATATAAATACTCGTCGTTAACTCATCTTGATTAACTATATTCGAATATACGATGAAGAAACTGAAACTATGTAATACGAGTAACAAAAACATATGAGAATACTCGTAACAGACCTATTATAATGATTATTTATAATAATTATTTTCTATAAAACGCATTTCTTTATTTACATATCTAAAATTAAAATATTATGATAATTTTTGATGCGTTATATGCAGTGTTAGATAGTTAACCCTTCTCGGATCAACATAAATTTATAAATTTATAGTTAAAGTAGCAATACATAAACTATAAGTGTATATATGATGTGAATATATATTTAATTAATCTAAAATAAATTATGATAATATTATAAAATAATTATGACTACCTACTAGTTTGCTAATATTTCTATATTTTTTATTTTCATGTTCATCGTGTATTCATTATCTTTTTTTTTTTGTTTATATTATTTTTTTTATATTATTTTTATTAGTACTCCATTTTCATAAGTATGAGGTTATCCTCGGTGATTTCCCAGTGGTAAATTGGGATATTATACATGTTATCTTAAATATACTTGTATTAAAATATACCATACAAGATGTCAAGTAAAATCATTATTATTAATTTATTATTAATGTGAAAAACCAATATAGAAAACATAAACTACTCATCGAATATGGTACTCGAATAAGATCTATCGCTGGTGCTTGGGACGCTTGGGTATCGAAATCAGTAAATATACAGTTTCAGTTCAACATTACGCTAACACATCATAATTATTAAATATCATTCATGTATTTGTGACTAGTTGTGAACAATTTCCACGCTTTTATTGCACACATCATCACGAAGTCGGCGATCAAAATGATGATGTTATGTCATTAATTTGTCATTTATTCAGCGGCACAGCAACTGTATTTTGCGACCGTGGAGTAAGTCCAAAAATGGCAAATTAATCAATGAATATACGCGCACCATATTATATGATATACAAAACGAAGTTTGCAAAATCTGTGCCAGAAAATCGGAACCGTCCACGTGACAAACTGAATAATTAACAGATCCAAGTCGAATACACCACGAACGCGCGTGTTATTTTAAATAAAACAAATGTGTCCCTTAGTTTGCTCCTTTTTTTCCTCCGAGAGGGGCGTAAAAATATACTCCTACGTCCTAATGAGTCTCACGAGATGTGGGAGCTTGTGTGTGTGTGTGTGTGTGTGAGTATTTTAGCCGCAAGAGGAATATTTGGAGATTAGGGAACAACTCAATTGGCCATTATTAATAAACAGTCGCTCCCTCGTACAACATTAACGTTCCAAGGGTTATTAGGGGACGAGCATGGAATTACCGGGGATTTATTTTGTGGTGACAGATTGAGGCCTCTAATAATATCGAAACCGAACAAAACGAAACATAAATATAATTTAAGGCCATACAAATATGCGTGCCGTATAAAATAATAACGTCTCCACGTTTGCTTTAAAAACGTTGGATATAGCATCTGCATTTTAATTTGTATGTCACGTTCGGCGACAATAAAATAACAATATCATATTTGATATTCTTTATACATACGACTAGACTGAGTAAATATGTATTATATTATTATTTACTATACCTCAATATTTGTAAAAGTTTTACACTTAGAAGATTATGATATTGTCTCATGAATTAAGTTTTTCTTTAAACGAGTTTTTGGCAATTAATCATTTAACAAATTTGATTGAAATGACTCATGTTTTATTATACAACAACTGATCTAGTTCCTATACTGCAAAACTATTTATACAACATTGATTCATTTTACGTTTTCACAGAAACATGTTTTGTGAATATCGTTAAATAGAAAGAATAATATGTTTATTATATTGTTGACCTATATTTCAAAATATAGTTATTTTTTCTTATAAGTTTTATGGAAAACAACTATTTTTAATCCGCCATTTATATTAGTACACGTTTACAGTAAAAAACACCTTTTTATCGATTCGAATATAATTGTTTATACGGTATAATATGCTGTATAGCCTATAGTAATACTTAAAGTGTTTCAGTTTTGTGTAAAATTATAGATTATTTTAAAAACTCGATTGAAAAATATACAATTTGAATTAATTAAATAATAAATAACCTACATCACATTAGCGACATTTTGCTACGATCAAATTTAAATGTATGTTACAACTTTTACAAGGAATAAACAGTGTAATAACTTATGAGTTATAAGCTTATAACTATAGGTATACATGGGTAACATTAACTACTTAATTGGGCATACCGCTATAACGTTGCTGCTAAAAGTTTTTCCATTATTTTGAAATTTTTCTCATCTAATTTTACCGTTATATAGCTAATTTATTCTTTTTCAGTGCTATATATCGTTAACAAATAATAATTATAATTGTAATCTATATTACCCGGGAAAATATGTAGTAGGTTGTTAGTTTTATTGATAAAAATATCATGAAAAAAAATATTAAAGATAATTAATTATAATTATTATTAATAATTATAAATCTTTATAGAACTGACACGAACAAGATGTTTCTACCTTGTTTGTTGTTCTAATAAAGGGCATACAGGATAATCAGAAATTCATGATACAAAATTGTCGAGTGTTATATTATAAAGTCGTATGTAATCGAATCCATTTTTTCTAGATGAATTTCTGGTACACATACGTACGTTACCAGTATTGTGATTAATTCTGTTAATTCTGGTACTATAAACAAGACAAATAAAAATGTAGGTACATAGGTAATGGAAATAATGGAATACATGATGCATTTGAATGAATATTATCTTCTACGAGGGCTAACATTTTTAGATTCTAAGTGAAACAAAGAATTCATTGGTTTTATCATTATATGTGTTCTTTTTCTTCTTATTTTTTGTGTCTGTGTACACAATTTTAACCAGAAGGATTAATTCGATATGTAAAAACTTATAACTATTTTAATAGAAAATTTCATCTAGTTGGTACTTGGATATCATTTTTTGAATTTTTAAATAGTTTTCCGAATAGGTAATTAAGAAAAAACGAGTACAAACTGCAAAAATTAGCAGATATTATTTAGGTTGCTGTAGCAACTCGAAATATTTACTGGGTACATATAACAGTATTATATAAACATTTAATAATTTTCGAAATAATTTAATAACATTTGTTTGTAAACAGGTATTTGAAATGTTTGATTAACATGAAACCAACTATCTCATTATAAAATTTGGTTTTCTACTATATATATCATTAATTTGTACCCGTTCTATTTCACTCTCATAATCATTTTTTGGAAGCAATCACTAGTTTGATATTTAAAAGACCAATACAGTAATATCATTCTATCATCCCTGTAACTCTGGGACCTTGAAATCTCACCCGACCTAGAAGTCTCCACCTTATCTTATTTTTTTTCACTAATACTATCGATACGTTTAAAATAATAGTTTTTCTTTTAAAATTAAACAGATACTATTAATAATTAAAGGACAATATCTGATATTTTGTTTATTCATAATCTAGGTATATTCTAAATAGTTTTTATGTGATTTCAATGCCTTATTTTTATAGGTTTTTTTTGTCATGTTTCTGAATGAATGAAAAACTGTTTGTTTGTTATACAAATAATTAATTACAATATTATTTAAAATATTATTTATGTATTATAAATGAAAAAATGCTTTTAACCATAACCCTTCAATAGATTATAATTTAAAAATTATTTTTTAGTTTTATACTCGAATTATTCAGGCCAATTACCGATACATTTAAATTATGATCATATTTCAAAACAATTTCTATCTCAACCTAAACAAAATGAAATTTGTTTTTAACTTATATAGCCTTGAATCCACTCGCTATTATCTATTTATTTACGTGTCTATAGAAAAATATGGAGGTTGAATGCATACTTGTAGAGTGTATAATATCTACACTAGAAAAGTATACATAATTGTTGATATTGAACAGATGTATTGTTGTAAAATAAAAATGTTGCCAACTTTGCACTGCAAAACAAGGATTTTTTCAAATTCAAATATTCATATATACCATTTAAAATTTAAAAATTTAATTATGTCTGTAAACACTTCTCGCTTAGTATATAAACTACAAGTGCCCAACTGTTACATACACTGATTTTTATATCAGATTTATAAAATACTTTCAAATAAATTATTTTTACAACGTAGCATAGAACTAAAATTATTATAAAAATAAAAAAATGATTTTTTCACGTAAATCCAGGTTTTGTTTACGTTTTTTCTATAATAATTAAATATAAACCGAGTTTTTACATTTTTCAATTGATTTAGGTTTAAATACATGTATAGATTATATGTATATTTTTTTATTTATTTATATCATGTATAAATAATTTTTAATAATTTTTAATTCAGTAAGGCATCTAATATTAACTTTAATAGGTGTATATTATAATTGATTTATAATGTGTAATAGTGGAAGATAAAAATGATAGAATTCAACATTGATAGAGAAAAACATTTTTGAGTGAGAAAATACTTCACAATATAGAGAGCTAATAAACTGGTAATTATAAGAATACAATTTTTGATATCAAGATCCCCGCGAAATATTTTCGGCACAAGTTTATGAAAACAAACCAATTTATTTAAAAGTAAGATAGTGGTTTTTAATTTATGAACACAGAGATAAGGTAAATATTTTAATTACAAATTTTGAGAAAAGTAAATATATTATATTATATACAACTATAAAATAAATACTAGAGCTTATTTATAAAATGGTATGCATAAAAGTGCTTATGCCTAGTTAGTGTAAAAATTTTAAAAAAAAAAGAAATAAAAAGATAAAATGTACATCATAAAATGTAGCTGGTTATTTATAACTAACTATTATAGTATTATAGAATTATTAGTATCATATGTAAGCTACTACATGGAAACTAAAAAGTGAAAAGTAAAAACTATCATTGAAAAATCGTCTTAGAATAGGTAATTACGTTAGTTGTCATATACATTCTACATCAAGATTAGATGAAGAATTTGAATATTACAAATGGATCTAATATTATGATACCCATACATAAGAGAAAATAAATAATAGGAGTTAATTAAACCAAGTAAATAAGAACCACAATGAGCTTTAACATCAATAATACAACTGGAAATATAATTTAAAAAAATGTTGATTTTAGTCTATGTACGAGTAGGTACTTTATTTGCTATCACGTATTGCTACATACTATAAATTATATTTTTATATATATATATATATATATATAAATTAATTCCTATTTCCCTTGGTCACGGATCTTTGGTCACATGACACGTGAACAGTTGGGACAATTTTTGTTTGTGTTCGTTATTGTCAGAAAAAGGTTCTTAAGAAAGAAAAAATTAAAAATGTGTACGGATACTACTAATTCAAACTTTAAAGGGTGGCTGATATATTTATAATCGTGACTCGAATTTTTTACTGAATACCGTATATCCATTATCATAATATAAACAGAAAAATATTACCTTGGTAACCGGTAATGAACAAAATTAACAAATAGGTATTTCAAAGCTAACCAAAAATAGCTAGACTTTAAAAAATGTAAGGTAGTATTTCATTAAAAACTATGCTTTGGCCAAGACTGTTCCGTGTAAAATCAAGTAATTCAGCTTGAAAAAATAAAAATATAAATCTATGATTAAAATTGTTAAAGATTTTTCAAAATTCATTCAACAGGTCAAAAAGGGTAAAAACATTTTAAAGGAGTTCAAATGGAATAAATATCCCTAGCCGGAAATGCTTAAGCTATGGGTATGAAATTTGGTCGGTAGTTTCTTTTTATGATATAAGGAAATACATAATAAGAAACAACAAAACGTCTAAAATCTAATGTAGTGGTTTCTCTGATATTTTAAATGTGCAATGAGAAGAAATTTAAGAAACGTTGGTCTCGGCCAAGACTGCTCCATGTGAAATCAAGTGATTCAGCGTGCTGCAAAAATCGTCAAACCAATTCATTTAAAATTTGAATGTAATAGGTAGATAATTATAGTAAATTAAATGTACATTGACCATGTATAAGAAATTTTCGAGAATATAATTTTTAAGAGTTTAAACCCAATCATTTCAAAATTGCTGCAAATTTTTATGATTTTATCAGTATAATTATTACTAAGACCTACCTAAGTAATACAGTTATACAGTAATACTAAATAGACTTAATTGTCAAGCTTTATTAAATATTCACAAGGGTATAAAAATTGATCCAAATGATAAAATAAATGAGATCATCAAATCATCAAACAAAAAATTAATACTTAATTAATAAATTTTTACTTTAATTTAATATTTATATTATATAATTTTATATTTATTGTTTTAATGAAAGAAAAATAATAAATAGTATAAAATGTTACGTTATCTGTAATTTACATTTAAACCAATATTGTATGTAAAATGTAAGTATACAATTTAAGTCAGTTAGGTACATAACAATAATTATTGAATTATTGTTGAAACAAGTAAAAATATCTAAAGGGTTCTTATAATTGTGTTAACTGTAGAATGTGTTATATTTATACATTAATCCTCTTCCCCGAAAAAAAACCCGTGTACATATGCCACTGGTAGTTTCCCTTTTAGAACTATGTCCCTGCTAAAACTGCTTCGTGCGAAGCCGAGTAATACAGCTATACTTAAAAAAAAATAAAATACTTTTAATTGATTTTAAACATATATTTCGTAGTATGTTAGAATATTTTTATAAGAATATTTTGAACATTTTTAATGCTTGTAAATTTGTTCTCTAATTTTAACAATTTCAGCATACTTACTTATTTCATTGGATGGGAAAGGTTCAACTCAGACAAAAATATATAGACATTGGTTTGTATCGTCTTATGAGTGAGATTAAGTAATCGGCGAGGTTTTTTTTTAGACTAAATGTGAACTTAAGTTTAGTATTACAATGACATATTTTTTATGGACTTGATAGCAAAAAATTCAAACCAAATAAGACTATAATAAGAGAATAAATAAATTGGATTCAATAACTATATACTTTTAAACTTATTTATATCCGATCCGGCAATATTAGCAAAAATAATTTTATATTACTTTTGACTTATTAGTCACATCTATGCAAAAATAATATGCATTTAATAAAGTATATAATAAATAAATGAACTAAAACATAGCTAGAGTTCTAATGATTTATTTATTTTAATTAAATACGGTCTTGACCCAGGTACAGTTGTAGATATTTACACATAGTATATTAGTATGAGTTCATTAACAGTGAGACGGAACTAGGTAATCAGGTTACAACAGAAATTAAGGTTGAGAGTTGGCTAAACACATTATCGGCCAAATGAATTATTCTGGCTACAATAAATAGAGCGTTTAGGAACAGAAAATAGAGCAATAGAGCACGTTCAAGGTTGGACGTAGATGTACCCTAAAGTTTATAAAGGAAAAAATCTATAGAGCATCAGCAGAACCACTGATAAGATTTTGAAGAAACCTTATGTTCCTGATTATTTTTCTGTCAACCAGGACTGATCCATACTCAGTCAGGGACAGAACTAAGGAGCAATAAACAACTTTCATTGTAGAGGTGAGCGTGAAGTCGGACGATATCCGTTTAATGAGTCCCGGGTTTTTGTAGGCCTAGCAACTTATTGATAGAATGTGAAAATTTTAATAGAAGTCTGGCGATAAGAAAACAGTCATAATATAGTCATAGAATAATATGCCTGAACTTATATTAGTTATAAATTTATAATAGATGATTGCTCGGAAAAAAATGTAAACTAGGTACACCAAGGATTTGGTGGCCTTCGATTAATTTTTTTTTTAACTTTTTAAAATTAAGTATAGTGACAAAATCAAGTTAGATTGGAATTTTAAGGGATAGAGATTACTCTAATAATATGTGTATAAAATATAATAGGTACGTTGATTTAGATTTTTAATTCAAAATATTACATTTTAAAATGACGTTTGTGATGGAGGAGGTTGGGTAAAAATTCAGTTACAAAAATTAAATCCACCTATTGCTCAATTAAATCCCTCCCTTATAACCGTTCAGAACTTATATAATATACATACGTAAAAGTACTTTTCTTCGATATCAAAGTAGATGGGTAGGTACGATTTGAAATACTTTTTTTTCTTATCTAGTTTGGTGTTATACCTAAAATCATTTTATAAATTGAAAATGCACGATATAACTACTGTTTGCACCAAAAGCAATCAATGCGAATTAAAGGTACTTAAGTAAGAATGGCCTGAGAGTGTACTGTTACATCGGGATATGGATTAAATTTATTTTACTTACATTTCAAAATAAATGTTTGTTAGATATACTATTAAAACTTATGGGAGAAACAGTGAGTGCATATGGTTTTTAATTAAGATCGTATTCTTATTTAAGATTTATTCTATACTTTCAAAATTCCTCAAGTATATATTTTCATTCTTCCTTATCTGCATTTGTCTATAGTGAGTAGGTAATTACTAATTGCGTTTAAAATAAACATCAACTGTTAGATGACTAATTTTTTTTCAACTATTAAACGAGTTAAGTAAAAGCGACTATGTCACGTTTCTTAATTTAGATATTCCTCATAAAACATATACATACTATTACTTATTACTAGTGATTAGTTATTACCAAATTTCTCTGGCTCGCGCGATCAGTTGATTAGAATAGCCAATCAGTGTTAATCGAACGGGGAAACTTTTATACCATACAAAATGTAAGTTAAAATAAAATATTGAAACCAATCAATATATAAAAATAATAATAATGTAATATGATATGAATAATTTGATATATTGCATAGTCGATTCGACAAACTTTGTTAATAATAATTTAGATGAAATACATAGATCCTTGAGATTAACCTAATCCATTACTAGTTACTACTGACGTTATAGACTATAGTGGTTAGTAATACCATTGTTCGTACTACTGAGTTTAATTATATTTTAGACACTTCAACGTAAAAATGCTCTAAACTGGTTTTAGAAAATGACAGGGATTAATGATTAATGTCGAATTCTAAAATACATTTGAAACTAAAAATTATTGTGTAGGTACTATATGAACAATATTTAAAATTTTAAACGTGACGTATCGATTTTATTATTTTGTGGCGCGCTCTATATTTTATTTTATCCAGCAACGTTACACCGTTAACCAATAGAATTCAGTAGATAGCGCTTCATGTAACGACATTTTCTTGCACTAGGTTTGTACATAATGTTACCCAATATTTTAATCAGTTTCTTTTTTTTCAGCACTCTTAACCAACTAATATAAATATCGTAGATTCATAGGGCAGTACTAGTTTAAAAGAACAATAATTATTGTAGTATAAAACACTCGTGATTTGATACGAAATATGAAATCAGTTATTATTATTATTATTTTTATTACTTTATATACTATATATTTACTTACTTTACTTTTTTCGTTCAAAAAATTACCAATAATTTAATTTAATTCAACTTGGTATGGTCTATGAATTGATTGCACACATATTATGTCCATAGTGCGGTGTATCAGAGATCGAAGTTATGATTGCGAGTGTTATTGATATTTTGAAGATTTAAAAGTGTTTTCGGTGAACACCAAAAATGATATTCACACTGAAGTGTGTTATCCGTCGGCTTCCAGATATGAATGAAAAAGGTTCGATCACGAAGGTTTACATCACGTGTATATAGACTATAGGGGTCTCGTGTTTTACAGGGATCACAAAAGATCTCAACCGTAGCTTAAATGTATTATGTACAAGAAGAGTAGATGACGTTTATACTCGTATAGTGTTTATACTATATATGAGTTGCGTATTATGTTCAATTTTCGTTAGGTAATATTGCTTTCAATAAGTGCATAGAAGCACCTAACCTCTGGCTCCCGATTTATTAGATTATTTCGTTTATTGAATTTATTGTGAAAAGATTCTTGAAGAAGTTATCTGTATTTACAATATTACCTCAAAAATCGCATGTTGGAATATGCATGGTATTATTTCTGAATCACTAAAATATAGAGATCCTAATCAATAATCATTGTTCTTAACGTATAGTTGTTTTTACAACAGTATTTTCTTGAAGAACACAACTATGAACTAATATCTTAAAAATTTCAATTTCTTAATTCATTTTTGGAACAATCTTGGTTTTTATGACCACTGCAATTTTTTCCTGACATTTAAGCGAAATATACGAGGAGTACATAATATTTACCGAGTTAATATTACTCATACATTCCTGATTGTTATTATTTTCTATTTTGATTTGTCATACTAAAATAATAATTACAGTTTAATGGCTATAGAAGACGCAAAAATATTTTACTGCTGCTCTGGCCTTACTTAACCCTATAGTACTTGAAATATTTTAGAAAATTATTGTTGTTTCCCATTTAGTTTTATAATCTTAAAACGCCTAATAAATTGTTGTTATATTTGTCAAAATTATTTTATTAGTAAAATTACATATTTCTTATATTATTTTTAGTGTAAAAATGTAACTTCCCACATAACATATGAACGTAAAAATCATCAATTGGTATAATAAATACTATGAATAAGATTTTAAGTAACAATATTCACCGAAAATGAAAAACTATCATCATCGCTGTAAACGAATTCATCATGCTTCGAACAAAATCTAAAATATTGCAGATTGTTATAGCGATAAGTTCGCGGTTTGTCAAAGTTTTTCAGAAACTCATTTACAGCAGAATAAAATACAATAAAACACAACTATGCATACCTATATGATACAATGTGTAGCGATTGCGTTATCAATACAACATTTCAATTTATATATGTAATATTATATATTTACGTTTAAATGCGGATACCTATGTAGGGCTGTATATAATGATAAATATTTTACACGGTATAATATTGTGCCTGCTCGTTTCGGTAAAGCGATTTCAAAAAACAATTGTCCGATATAGTGACCGGACGATACGTTTCCGAGCCTTTCGCCCAGACACTACACTATATATTATATAAAACTATATTATATACTCGTATATATATACACAGCGTGCTGTAATTGTCTTTTCTGTCGTGGAAGAATGATTTTTTTCTCGTAACCTCAACCCTCAGGCACCGCTGTCAACCGATATAGTGCGTATATAATACGTAATAACATTTCGGTGCGAAACAATAATAATAATAATAACTACCGGAATCCAATAAGGACGGCGTTGTTCCCTTCGCATCGAATCCTATACATAACAATAAGGAAGTTAGCCCAGAGGCATGCTGTGCGGGAGGAGGCCGACCGTGGTGGTCCGGAAGAGGATAGGAATGGGGTGGCACAGGACGAGAAGCGTTTAAAAACGTATCACAGGATCTCATATATATATATGTATTATATAAACACCGAAAGTGTATTTGCATAATGTACCGGATTGGCCGCAAGGTTGATGGGATTCTGGCCAGGGATGACTTAGAAACCACCGCCGGGGCCGTATCGTTTAGCTAGCGCGGGGTGTCCGTCACGATACTTATACGGATAGTAGGCGTGTCCGGGATCGACAAGGCGCATGGACGCGAAGAGCCGTGTCTGAAAACAACTTACTGTTCGTTATTATCGCCGTCGTATTAGTTATTATAGTATTATTACACTGCCGTACGCATGCATTTCATTTGAGATATCTGATATAACAACACTCCTTTATTTCCGCGAAAGTTTCTTCCAAAGCTATATACTCTTTTTCTTTTCAAATGTGTTTGCGATAACACGTTGTAATCACTCAATGAATTTGTGAACAACAGACGTTTTTAAAAATTCAATTAATTTAAAAAATGTTCTATTCCTCTTAAAAATGACTTTCTTATTATGGTCTTTGACTAAATAAACAATACTTTCAGAATTCATGAATGTCAATGATACTGCTGCATTGATCTAATTACTTTGATACTAATGTCGATTACTCACAAAAAAACATGGTTTAGGGAAAGAGTGGATCAGTTTGTATATTTATAAAGATGAATGATATAGTATCCAAATTTTCCAATGAGGTAGGTTTAATTTTTAATCAAAAATTTCATTTGCCTATAAACAGCACGTATAAATCTTTCGAAAGTTATGAAATGCATGTATAATGCTAGTATAAGTAGAATAGTGATTAAATACTAGGTAGTATCGAGTTCAAAACCCTTCTTCTGGTTTGAATTATTTACAATTTTCACCGTCAATTGTCAATTGTTTAGAAAACTATTGAGAAATTCAAAAATGAGCTTCTCCTTCAAAGTATTTACCAACTAGATACCATTTTCTATCAAAAATCTCCTATGTTTATGATCGTATTTTCTTCAGAACATCTCTTGGGGTCATATCGTGTACAGTACATATAGACACAACAAATTAAAAATAAAATAATACATACATAATGATAAACCTAAAAAAAGATAAAAACGAATAAATTATAATAATCATTAAATGATAAATTATTTTAGTATGACAATTAACCTGATACTAAACTTTATGCAGTACCTACGCACGTTTGTGGTTAAAATGTTGGTAGGACGTAGGTATAATTTATTATTACTTAATATTTTATTGTTTTCAATTTCCTTAATTAGAATTTAACTGTAATCTGAGACGTCATAAATTTAATTTAGAATTTTATCTTGTATTCATTTTTAGGTAAACTTAATCAAAAAAGTATTTAATTATTTGATTTATATTCTTCTTCCATTCGCTTGAGTTGAACACAATTATTATTCTTTAAACTGTACTTTTATTAAACTTTGATAAACTCCCAAAATATAAACTGTTTAAATTTAAATGACTTTTAATAAAATAGTTCTTAAATGGTAATTAAAATGCAGTTCTTGTATAGCACTGTTTAATCTTGGACGGGACCAATAAAAAATGCGTTAAATGGAAAATTGTTTTGGCACGTGACACATAGGATTTAAATGCGTTTTATGTATTCATCTCAAATTCTTTGTGTT
Organism: Chaitophorus viminalis; assembly: GCA_025469195.1. Lineage (NCBI taxonomy): Eukaryota > Metazoa > Arthropoda > Insecta > Hemiptera > Aphididae > Chaitophorus > Chaitophorus viminalis. Next base: position 30,953 of record JAIPRK010000191.1, read on the forward strand.
AATATTATGCCGTTAAGCTTATCTTTAAATAAGACAATGAATAATCTTTCATGAATTTATTTTCTTCGATAGCCATGGAACCTTTTTACGACTTTAAGACTTTAAAATTCCCAAAAGAAACAGGATTTTTTTTTCTGTACATTAATATATTACAAACATCTGAAGTAAACTTTTTTCATTTTACTTCTCTCGAGGAAATATTAAAGTAAATCATGCAATTTTAACTTTTAAAACAGTATATCTTGTTGACTAAGCCCATATATCGAAAATATATTATTTAACACGTACGGTATAGTTAAAAAGTGATACAATCCAAATGTTTTGTTAAGCATTAATTAATAGAAGAGTAATTTGAATTTTAGCTAGAACTGTTATAATTACAATATTTTTTATAAAATGCAATAATGTTTTAAGAAAAATTAAGTGCGAGATTTTTGGGTACAGTAATAAAGTAACATTATATTAAAAAAAAATAATATACATAATTAATTATATATATATATAAGAAATAAAAATAAATAAATAAATAACTATTAAATATACAAACAATAACAAATAATTTTTTTTTAACAAAATTCTATTTTAGATCATTTGTTATAATTATAGAACAATAAGTTTAATAACTTACATAATAAGAAACAAATATACAAATGAGACAGAGGAGACAGAGGAAAGAGGCTGCCTAACGAAGGTACTTCAGCAAATAAATAAATATATACTTGATATAATTTTTTTCTTTCTTATGAACATTTACAAGTATTAATCAATCACAATTTTTTTTATTTTATTAATTAATTATAGTTATGTACTTTCAGTGCAATAACAAAATGTAAAGGTGTCCCTGAATTCCTTGGACATCCAAATTTAATAGAAAACATATGCAAATCACACACTCATTACTAGTCAATATGTTACCTATATAATCTCTTATCAATTAGCTATCATTTATTTATTTATCTATTTTACTATTTATGCCTATTGTATATCATGTTACACCATGAATATTATATCTATGCCATACGAAATAATAATAATAATAATAATGTACCTTTAAATAATTTAATTCCTCTTTATAATATAATTTTCTCGAAATATTTTTATTTTTTCATATAATATTATGGAATTCTAACTACTTCATTAATATGAAAAACAGGATCATGCCAAACACTCGGGTTTCAACGTTTTAAAACTGTATACAAGACCTTCACATACAGTTTTTTTTTTTTATTGTTAGGGAGATTTGAGCATCATGGTCATTATATGTCAACGATTATTTTTATGTCGACTCAATTACGTGTTTAGTTTGGAAGGGGATGGTAGCGGCATCTTCTGTGCCGCTCGGATTTGAACCGGTGACCGTACGATTACGCATAGCCGCCTTATGTCGCTAGGCTATGACAGTACTTCCACGTACAGTTAAAAATCATATTTTTCTAGCGTACCTCACGAGCTTTCATCAGCTTGGATTTAATATTGTAATTGATTGAGAAGTTGTGCACTAGGCTTTAACCGAGTGGTTTTAGAATATCTACTTTTTTTCACTGAGATATCAAATGACAAAAAAATAAGGTATTTATTTATTATTTTATCATACTCTGATAAATCTCGATCAAAGCTCATAGTCTTGTTAATCATTCAATATTCGTTTAATTAAAACTAAAATTAAAATTGGTCTAGCCAAATTGTTATAGTCATGTCTAGCTATCCGGTCTAAACTCTAAATTTGCTACTTTTTTCCAACGAAAAAACGTCCCCTTAAATATTCGTATATAAAGTACATTTTTTTGTATTTAATTTAGACAATAATTATATTTTAATTTTAAACAACAAAAAGTTTCGGTTGTTAATAATTCAAAATGTATAACAGTATACATGAAGCACGTATAAAGCGAGTTGTTTGTATATATACCTGCATATTTCAGCCCCGAATATTAATTTCTTCGACAAAAGCCATAAATTTTCCATGAATCCGATTATCAAAAAATGATTCAGTTGTCGCAAAGTTAATTTATAACCATTCTCTCCGTATCATTATGGATTTATAATTTGAGAGGGAGAACGACACACGAGAGAGGTAAACAATCAAGGTGAGAGAGAGACAACATGCGATATTTGCATAAGTGATATTCGTTGGTTTTAATTGGCCAGAAGATAACGCGGTTTATACGACCGTGTAAGAGACTTGTTCCTCAGGGTTTATCTCATCAGACGCGGAAATTTACATAGGGACCTAAAAGACTGTCTTGGAAAAGGCACGCGACGTATTTTGATAGGGTGAATCTTACCGTGGCTTTTACGACCGTGGCTGCAGCACACCCTTTTCCGTTTCATTTTCGATTCCTTTTAGTAGTAATGACAAATTATACCAGAGGTGAGAGGCCACAATGCGCAGCGTATACGATACCAAGAATTTGAAGGCACAACCGTTATAATTATTTACATCCCTATATCTTTTATTCAAACGTTCAAACTTTGTATACAAGTTTATCGTGGTTGAAATACATAAAACAGTTATAAACACTACAAATACACCGATTGTTCAAGTTAAAATTAAAATAATAGTACCTATTTAATTATTATTAGTTTTACAAATATCTTTATTATCACTTTGAAACTAATTTAAGCTCGATTAAATAAACTGACTAATGATTTATACATCGTTTTATTAAAAATTAATGTTTAATAAGTTTGAAAACTACAGTATTTATTAGTAGACCGATCGAATCATTAATACGTATACAATATTATATTGATAAATTGGCCTGTGTCTGAGCGAGTTGTGAAAATAATAATGAGCAAATTATATTAATGATTAACGATATGGGACATTGAATTAATTGTTTGTATTGATCAATAGTCAGGTTCACGGGATAAAAATATTGATACTAGAATAATTAGATTTTTTTTATCCTTACATTTTAGTTAAAATGAATTCACTCATTAAAAACAAGTTTTTTTTATGAAATAATTTATACAATTAAGTCTTAATTATTTTTCATTTAGCCTTTTTCAATGTTCAGCATTGGAATATGGATATTGCATTACAGTATCTGAAAACAAAGTTTGATACTGTCTATTTAATTGAATACTATGATGTAAATAAAGTTCTACTAAGATTTTTGTTATTATATTTTATGTTTCCATTCTAAAGAGATTATATTATTCAAAATATGTATTTATATTTCATACAAATGTTGGTCGTAATAATAATAATAGTAATAATAATAATAACATTCATAGCATTAATAAGAATAAGAATAAAGTTTCAAATATTAATTTATAATTGATCTGCAAAAATAGATTTTTACTGCGTTTACAGATACGGGATGAATTTAATAAATGAAAAACGATGAAAAATAAGAAGTCATTACACTATAATTTTAAATTGTTTATAATTTACTGTGATAAATTGTTAAACAAAAATGAAATATTGTATTTGCAATGCTTACATAAACATAATAATATATTATTGTTTTTTATAGAAATAATTCATACAAATTTGGGCAAATCACAAACAATTTAAATTGTTTATGAAATATGCATTATTTATATCTGTATATATAACTGTTTAAATCTGTAACTATATATTTATATATAATATATATATATTTATATAGCAAAATATTCAATTCGTCAGTATAACGAATCGAGTTTAGTCTGTTTCGCTTTATTTATTTTATGTATAGCACATTTATTCAAACGCAAGCCAAAATTAATTCATAAAAGTTATTTCAATATAGACCCTCGTCAAAGCTTACTGGTGAATTTAATTTTTAATTCAAGCACTTAACGCGTTCTATTTTATTTATAATAATTTTCCTTCACGGAGGGGTACGCCGACATGCATAATACATATGTATACCCGAAAAAATAAGCTAATATTAGAGTATCACCTGGTCGTAAATTACTTTGTTATTTCAAGATTTTTTACTAATTCACGAATGACGACAACAACGACAACCATAATTACTATTCAATTTTTCTTTTTTTATTTGTACTATTAAATAGTGACAAAAAGTTTTTAATTATTTCCATTTAATATCTTTATAATACACACAAAGTATATAATACGTCGGTAGTTATAAATTATGATAACAATAAAATCTGGATGAACAATATATGTGTAAGGCTTATAATTATAATACTAATTGGAATAATCAGTATTGTAATAATATTATAATTCATAAATATTATACTTCTCGCTTTCTCTGAGAGACATATTTTTTTTACCATTTTCTAATTTATTTACAAACTATAGAAAATGTATAATATTAACATACTTATTAACCGTTGAATCAATAATTTGAATTTCGTTAATATTTTTCTCAAAGTTCCAATAAATACAATTAAAACTACCTATTTTTAATACAAATATTTAACCCCACGAACTAAGTAAACCAAGTAATTGGCTGTGTATGTCATCCCCTCGATCCCTGGTCGCCTAAAGTGTAATGGGGTGTCGTGTTGGTTTTGGGTTAGTGCGCCTCGCGGTTGTAACGAATCGCGTTTCCGGGTTTTATAATTACAGCAGTCGGTGGGTTTGAATTCTACGCCGTTGTAGAATCGACGCTTGAGCAGCGAGTCGTTCTTGTTAGCGCAATTTATTTAATTAAATTATTTATATTTTATTATTTCTTTGGATATTTTTTTGTGGACATTGTAAAATCTCTCTAGGCCATTAAGGTCGTCGGTATTATGGTTTATCACCTTTATCCTATGCACCTCAGCATCTCATCAGCACCAGACATAATAATAACAAAACGCTTTTTTCACTCGCCCGTGAAAGAATTGTACAGCTACGGTGATTAGTGGTAGGTAACATGACGTATATGTATATAATATATAATACTATTGTTTGCATTCGACAATTCGAACAAGTACACAACGCGAGGAGGGGCTATTTTAAGGGATATGAATAAATAAAGCGTGTGGTGACAAAACGCAGACACTGACGATACAGAGTCTCTCACGCGTGGAGGTTAGTCGCTGTGCAGCATTATATATAGGTATAGTATGCATCAGTTGTATACATATTATATAGTTGTACATATTATACTCTATCTGATGCGTTGTATATTATACGAGTACTTTTGCGTGTGCCCGCTCGTGTACTATTATAATATAGGAAACGTGACGAATTCGGCCAGAAGTTTGACTTTCCCACACCGTCATCACAATAGCGGCAGGGTGGAGGCGATTGGTCACGGAACGCGCGGTGACAAACTGCAGAGCGCGAACTACGCGATGTATATTATTATGATTGTATTATATTATATCATATTATAATCCGTCTCGGGCTTACTGTATATATATATATATTATATATACAGCGATCGGGCATGGTTCTGCAACAAACTGACGCGCGTGGGAGAGGGACACATTTTAAACATTATAAATTATAATAAATAAACAAGTATAATATACACTTAGGTACCTATTTGTATGTACTCGACCCAAACATTTATCTCATAGTACATGTTGGGAAAATTACAATTATACATCGTAAAAATATATAAAGTTTATTGGTACTTTTTTTTATAGTTAAAATGCAGCGAAATTTTCGGATAATCGATTTTTTGCTTTTAGCAAAGTTCATTCTCGATTTTCAGTCATTGTTATTTTAATGCCTGCACAATATAGGAACACAATGTGTATGAAGCAGAAAGTCAGTATACAGGTTGCGCACTCTCTACTGATAACTAAGCTCAAATGCAACTACACCTAAGACGCATTTTATTTTAGTAATAAATCACATGTTTATTAGGTATGTAGTAAATGCTTATGGTTGCCGATTGGACAATTTTTGTCGACTTTGTATTTCGCATAGTACACAGATCTAAAGACGTATAAACAAGGCCACGGAGGATCTGATCTTTTGACAAGACCCTTATAGTTTACCCCATTGTATCCGTCGTTGGTTCCGACCGGCCAAGCGAGAGCGGCACACCGATGAGGACGACGACGATAATATGTGAACACGTATTGTTGTATTATTAATATTTATGACTCGCGTTCGCAACGGTCCGCGTGCAAATCGGACGAGGGTCGATTGAAATAAAATAAAAAAAAAACCACCGCGAAGGGTGCGCGTTGTATATATTATTATAGTGTGTTGCGATTGCACTGCTGCACGCGCGGAAAGGATTAGCCGGTTTAATAGAACAAACAATGGCGTGTATATCCTACAAGGTACACACTCATTGTGGTTATATTGCTGACTGATCGCGTATGCTTGAATGTGAGTTTCAACTTAGCTCGGATCTAGAATAGAATGATTATATTGCTCACTTCCCGAAGAGACGCATAACTACGTGAACTACATCATATTGATAAACAAAATTGAAATTTTTTTTTCTTGTACTCTCGCCCCTATTTTATTATAAGTTCGTGAATGTGTGGAAATCCAAGGTCATCTTACGTAACTCCAAATATTGATTTTTGATTATTTATCTATTATTTAATTTTTTTAATTTTTTTCGAACTCAAAAGTTTTGAAGTTTAAGGAGAGATCGGATAATAACCTTTAAATGTTAAACTTATTAATCATTAAACTTCTGTAATCATGATTACCATCATACATTTCATTACATAAAAAATGTAATCCGAAGTTTAAAATAAAAATGCCTATATTATTTTGTAAGTATGTACTTGTTATAAGTTTGCGGAAATTCCCGATCGAGACCTCTGCTACTAAATTATTCATATTTTCAATTACAAATAATAAATATAAATAAAATTTCAGTTGTTTTTCCGAAATTTACTATGGATTTGTTCATAATTTTTTTTCTTCTTTTGTTTGCTGATCGGCTAATTCGATTATATTCGTTGTAACAATATTATGTGTTTGTATTGTTTGTACATTACTGGACAACTATTTTCCTAAAAGTTTCGACACGGAATATAGCCTTCGGTAAAAATATCGATGATACATTAGGTTATACACTGTATAAATACAAGCGTTTGACATTTGGGTGGTTAAAATTATATAGTTATGATTCAAAAGTGTATGCGTGTTATATGTAGTACAACGGTGTACATCATTCATATTTGCACATAGGGTTGGTGTTGCAATTTATGCGTAATTGGAATATAATCTGACGTTCTGACTCTCACTACATGCGAACAGTCCAAACCAATTTTCGCTTATGGTACTCTCAATCAGTTACAGTACCGTTATTAATTATTCATTGTTAAATATTAATGTTCAGTATAATATATTCCCAATTGTTGCTGGTCTAATAATAATATATACATTATTGATTGTAGTGCGCTGTATATATGATTCAAGAAGGTTTTCTATTTTATTTTACTCTCCTTGCCTGCCCTACTATTACCATAATACATTTAACTAACACATATATCAGTATAAAACAAAATGTTCAAAAACATTTTAATTAAAGTTGTGTTTTATTGGACATCAGTGGTAATATTTTTCAAATTTCTGTTATTTTGTATAATCCAATCGAACGCCTGTAATTAAATTTATACGTCTATTGACAATTTGTATTATCTAAAGAAGCGGTCTCCAACATTTTCTTATCGAGGGCCAAATTTAAAATTTGCTTCTGAATTGTGGGCCAAAATTACTTAGGATTGCATAGATAGAAAATTTAATCGAGAATGGACAAGAATTATTTTCTGACAATTTAAAATTGTATATATTCTATTTTAATATAGTTGTAAAAAACAACACCTGAAAAAACAAATGTAGTCTATAATTTAGAGTCTAATAAATTATTTTTCAAATAGGAAATTAATAATTTGAAAATTATTATATTTTCAAAATGTAAGTTAACTTAGTGGGCCAGTTAGAAAAGCTTGACCGGGCCGCATCCGGCCCGAGGGCCGTAGATTGAAGACTCCTGATCTAAGTATAAACTGTCACTAAAATTCAACATGGGTATGGACTAAGCACTAAGCACCGTTTTAAAGCAGCACATGCATTTTCCTAAAATATAATAAATGCGTTTGCCGTGTAAAATTTATGTAAAAAAGTCGTAACTTGCAGTTGTATGTATGCATAACGTTTTACACTCTTTCATTCAAAATTCGAAAATGTCATGCTTATAGCAGTATACGAATGTAGTTTCCGAATAATATTGTTTACACAAATAGGTATATAGAGATCGACTTTAAGAACATTTGTAGTTTTTGAACATTTATTCTGGATGATAATAGCCTCGGAAAAAAAAATGTTTTTCATTATTTATTAGGGTCAGAGCGAACGCGAATTCTGATATTATACGCAGGAGGTTTGCTATTATATTACTACCTACCACAAAACTTATATTTTTTAAACTCACGAAAACATAAAAAAAAAACCACTTTTATACCAATTGCTTTCTTTTTATGACTTTTTTTTTTCTCTTTACTCACCCAACGAATAACAATGTAATAATAATTATCCGAACGACTGATCGTCTTCAAGTCGTTTGGTTTCACGTCGGAAAATCGTGGCGAGAAAGAAGTCTTCGGTCCTTCGTTCGGCGTGTTGGTATAAAAAAAAATCCAAGATGCGCTAATCAACCCGCGGTTTGGTCAGGTCGGAGTAAATTAAAAATACTCATAACCGTGTCGGTATCGTTCCGGTCGGTTAAGTCGACAAAACTTTTTTGGACTCTCCGACCGCGGTGGCCATTTTTCGAGGTACGTCAATTTTATCGCAAAAACGATATTTTAAAACGGTTTTCGACTACCTGGGCATAATCATAATAATAATAACGACAGTAATATTAATAATAATAATCATCATCGCCATAATGAACAAGGTGCCGTCGCCACCACTGCGTTGTTTGTTTTCGATAATATTGTATTATATTATATATAGCTACAACAACAAACGGATTACGATCATAATCGCCGGTTGCTGCTCCAACGGGTTTTAATTAAAACCTCTCTAAACGATGTTTTTCTCCCACGGGCTCGATGATGATGATAATAATATTGTAATTTATATAGCCGCGTTTACGGTTCCCAATGCAACCAACCCTGCCGTCATCGCTTACCACCCCTGTATCAACCCCGATACCGCCATCGCAGCCACCGTAGAAGTAATTGTTAATTACCTCGGTATGAATATTATTATTAATATTACTATATGGTGGTATGTTTATTATATTATATTATATTGCATTCAGTCCTTTGCTATGGACAACCTTCTATATAGCTGCAGGTGTGTCGTCTGGAAGACGATTCAGTGTCGTAGGTATAGTGTGTTTTACGTGTGTGACAAATTTGATTTTGAAAATAAAAACACATTTTTACTACTCATTAGTCATTACAAATAAAATGTCAAGTATTTATCATGATTTTGTTATTTGCCATAGTCTATATTATTGTAATATTATAAAATTATACAGTTATATATAATATATACACTGGAGTATAAAATCCTATTCCTAGTTCGCAAGCCCGCCGACAATTTCTATTGATTAATAACATTGATAACAATATGGGATTCTTAGTATAATTGGCTGCACTCTTAATCCTATCTCATATATTGTATTATTACGCTTTAACGCATTACAGTAAAATCGTTATTAAAACGAAAATAGGTCCATTATATTAAGCTCCATACATCATACCAAATGAATAATTAACAAAACCCTATTGAAATCTGATACGATTATGAAATTTTAGTATTTACCTATTATTCACGAGAGAATAAAACTTGAACTAACCTATATATTATTAATAAATAATAGGTAATACGTCAAAGTCTGATTTCTGGCCGATTTCAAGTCTGACCGGTTGGAAGTTTTTAATATTGTTCGCTGATTATTAAAGATATTATATATTATAACTATTTATTCAAATATGTTATTTAATTAGCATTATTTTAGCATACTATTAAGTATTAATATATTTATGCAGTACAAATTGACCCTGAATTGAACTAACTTTTTTAGCTAAATTGAACCGTCTTATTTTATAAAGGTAGCTGTCAACAATCAACATTTTGTATTACACTTATTCTGCCGAAGTCTCATTATTACGACCAATGTGGACTAATAATAAAAGCTAAGAAAATATGGCATTTTCAGGTATCGATAAATACCTAAAAAAAATATACTATCTAAAGTGAACGACGATATAATATAGTTAAAATGTCAAGTCTCCACGATTATTAATTTTTGAGTAGCGATGAAATTTGTTTGAATATATAATCGTCTTATTTCTTAATTATTTGAAAAACTATTTAAAAATCGAAAAAAGCTGTTCCTAAAAATACCAATTAGACAACATTTTCTATCAAAAACTTCCCGTGATTTTGATGATCGAAATAATCTTTCCGATTCGAAATCGTGATACCCACAACCTAAAAAATGTAGTCGGGATGTGAATCAAATTGTATAATATTTATAAAGATAAATGATTTAGTAGTTGGATTAAATTTCTAAATAAGGTAGGTACTAGGTTTACCTATTAAATAAAAATTTAAAAAACAACACGTTATAATTAAAACTAACATAATTCTCGTTTCACTATAGGTTTAAACTAACCACTTGGTATGGACCAGCCATTACGGACTTCGCTTGTATAATGGTTGATAGGTATGTGATATTTTCGGATATTTATGGTCACAACATTTTTTGTTATTCAAAAACATTGCTACAATGGTGTGAAGGACGCGTATTACAGTAGTATTGAAACTAAACGAGAAATACATTGTTTTTAAAAGTCCAACCCTCCTTCACGTACGTTATTCCTCCTTCACGGTCTACGTATTTGAACGTTTGCGGTCCTTAGTAGCTTATAATTTATGTATTCACATACAACACGTGTTTATATATACAAGTATATTGTGTATGCATGCAATATGCATATGTAAATATAATTATGTTAAAACAGAGAATAATTCTGTGAAAATAAAAACGGCGTAATATTCGTTATTATTCATCACGACCGTAACGTAACGCTAAATGACATATGTGCAATGTGTGTGTATTTAATATTATATATTATACTATACATGTCTAGTGTACATGTTATAATAATATTTAACATTATGCGTGCAGCGATAAAATACGAAAGGTTTTTATCATTGTAAAAACGTTATTGTCCAGAAAACCACGTATAGTTACTCGAAACAATAACAGTTTCAAAGTGCATAAACAATCGTATTTTTTCAGTTAGAAAAAAACATCGGTTAGGCGATTTGAAGGTTTTACTTTCGTAAGTTTTTGTTATCATTGCTGCCTTATAACAGTATAGTTGACACGCATCACTACTCGGATTTCATACAATATGAACACATTAGAGAAACTGTATACGGGACTCGAAGAACAACAATTTGCAATATTATAATCTACGCGTATTCATCTATATATATATATTCGAATACCAATCACTCTATCACTCACTGATCATCAATACATCTCAAAAATGACAAAATGTAAGAACTTTAAATTTGATACAGGGGTTTTCCTAATACTTAAGATGTGCAATATAGGAAACGATTTTAAAAAATGCTGGCTCCGACCAAGATTTTTCCATATGAAGTAGGTACGGTAATCAGGTAATCAGCTTATAGCCAAAACTACCTTACCGATTTGTTTGGAATTTACTTATGACTATGCACTTATGTATTTATTAGCACACTGCCATACTATACGAAAGGATTTTTTGAATGTTTTATTTTCAAACTTTCAAAAGACAAATTAGTTTTGGGTTGTATGTATGGATTTTTCCACTTTTTGATTACCTAAAAGAATTATTTAATAATTTGCTTAATAATATATAGTTAAATAATTACAATAACGGTATTAAATAAAATATTAAATGCCAATGTCAATCCCACCTCATAAAACAGAGTTGACATTTATTAAAGTCTATTTGTTGTTTTAGATTCTAAACGAAGTGATGGAACTATTGGTTTTACAATGAGATGTGTGTTTTTTTATTTTTTTATTTTTTTATTTTTTATGTCTAACGTCACCTTTTTTTGACAGTAAAAATGTTTCGATTGCCATATATCTCTAGGCTTTAAGTAATTTTGACTGGTAATTCATTAAAAATCTATGTCTCAGCCGAGACTCTTCCGTGTGAAGCTGGGTAATTTAGCGAGTACTTGCATAATATTATATGCACTTGTAGTCCGTTAATGCTATTTCGAAAGAAGAGATAGAATAAATTTCACTTAATCATAGAATATTAGGACGCGGTTTGGCAGATTGCTGTGTGTAGATTTCGGTCAGAATAATATCTCCGGGACCATTCCCCTACAGCGCTCGCGATTTCGCATGCACGAGTGTAACTTATAATACGCTTTACAGTCTTTACACTACAGTATGCGTATTCCGTCTGTCTCGATATTATACTCGAATATATACGTGCACACGTCGCATAACTACGTGCGGAATACAGAGTGTTTGGCGTCATCGTCGTTATGATGCTCTAAGCTAACCCTTAATACGCGGTACCATACACATACATAATATATATATATAAGTATTAAATATGTATACGAGATGCGTCACGCGATAAAAATTCGTGTTGCGTATATTACGACTAATTGGACCAGCCCTGTACACGCACGTGCAAATAAACACGCGTGCGTCAACTCTTTTTCCCGTACGGTTAAATTATAATAATAATATATTATATAATTTACGGTGTTTACCCGTGACGATGAGCGACGTTCGACTGTATCATGGGTACATGTATGTGTACAAGATTGACAAATCGCTGGCTGCACGTGTCTGCAGCTATAATAGATAGGCACACGCGCCAAATCGGTAACGCCTGAACGTGTATGCCGCGCCGAAGCCAACGCGCGCGCGGTTGTCGGTGTATCATGACGATAATAATAATAATATATATCATATATCATAATATACGTCGCGACCTTACACCGGCCTTGTAAAAAAAATAACCATTACGTCCTATGCTGGGGTGGCTCTGGTGTGTACTGCACAAATCTACCCCCGGGGCCTGCATCACTGGCTGCGGCACCGTTTAGCCATTATTGTTACCAACTCGCGGAGGTGTCGTGTACAAATACATACTACAAAAATAATAACGCGGGCAAAACTATTTTGCGTACGCGAACTTACTGTGGGTTGGATTTGATGGCGCGCGCGTCCGTGAGCGGCCAAGTGAAATCGTCTCGTATCCGATTGCGACCATTTTTCTGCGCGTCCATAATATAGATGACGCCGCATGTACGCATGTACCTCATCTACAGGATGTATTCCTACTTTCGTGTATTTACCAATACTCACATTGTATTGTATTATGGTCGTTGTAAATTTTCTTCAAAACATCATATTTATTTATTGTTTATTTTATTTTTTTTTTTATTCGACTATTTTATGAATCTGTAAATACAATTACAGCACACGGCAACTAGGTAATGGTAATACTGTATTATAGTTTTTGGCTCTTGTTAATAATTTTTACCGCTGAGGCTGTTCCTAAGAATATGTATATATATACCACGTCAACATTGAATATCATATTTGTCGATAAAATCTCAACACATATGATTGTAACGGCGGCAGCATGTGTACTAAAAATAGCGCGCATGTTGTACTGCAGTAGAACTGCATCACGCGAACACAATGTTCATTAATACTGTCAATTATATTAGTGTTTTTAGGATTTTATAATTTGAAAGGCAATTTTTCTTCTAGAATAATAATATAATATGCTTAACTGCCGTTCTATTTAGAATTCGTGTTCGGTTGTTGAGCGAAAGACGCTTAAGAATCCCCGAAGAGTCATAAAAATGGCAAGTTATTTACCGCATAAAAAAACAGTTATTTTTTTTTAGGGGACAACCTCATGTCTGATCACAGCTTGAACGACCCCTTGGGACCAATCGCTTATTTGAAACCAGACCAGAGACTAATACTCATCCCCTCCAGTAACAATACATGTATAATGCATACATAGTTACACGCCTGTTTGTTTGTTTGTACCATAAAGTATAAAATAGTTATAATCACAAATATCAGTTATCAGTTATCACCGTATTTGTTTGCAAATATTATGTTGTTATCGTAGACAATAAATCACACGGAATAGTCATGATTGATTTTTGCTTTAGTGTCTTTGGTATCGATAAAGCACACAACTGCATTCATCAGTTATATACGGATAAATGTAAAACAGTTTACTATCATTTATAATACAACACTTTACCATATTTACAACTTTAATAGATACTGACGAAAAAAATCATTAAAAAAAGTCAAGGCAATGGATGATATCGTCGTACCGACCACCATTGATCTTATATATATATATATACATATATATACATGTGTATATCAGTTTGGTATAATAAATTTGAAGTCATTGATCTTGATTAATATAATACTATAATCATATATATAAATATATAAATCTATAAACTTCTCTTGGGTTTGTTTATTGGTATTATATCAGTTTTTGATTTTTTTAAATAAGTTAATGGTTTTCAGATGAAAAATTATAATCGTATGAGTCATATTAGGATATTTTTTATTAGAAATCATTAATATTCATTAAAATGAAAAAAATTAAATACTTATATTACCTACATCGCTACCTTCCACCCCTTCTCCATTTTAATTTAGGTATATTGAGTATTAGGTTTTGTTTTAGAAAAATACCAGTTACTATTTGGTGATATTGTTGATTTAAAACTATTATACGATACACGAGTACATATAATATAATATTGCTTTATTGCTACAGTCATTAGTCCGTTAAACTTTAAAGTATTACTCAAATGTTACGAACACTTTATTTTCTAGGACAAGTCAAACAATTGAAAAATATTAAAAAAGAAATATTGTTTAAGATTTTATCTTCATACTTACATAGCTCATAAGAGTCATAGCTCATAGTACAAAAAATTAGAAATAAAATTTCTTGATCAAACTTATGGACAATATGTAATGATAAAATCGTTTATTCGCTTTTCCTAATCAAATATCACTTAAGAATTATTTAAGCATTTTACTGCAAACTAACTCATTAACAATAATATTGTGAACTATGAACTATGGTTCATATTATTAAACATATCTTATTACATATTATATGTATTTTATTCACAGGTAATGCCAGGTATCATAAATAAATTCATCAGAATAGTCTTTAAAATTTTTATTTTAATCGAATAATTAAATCAAAAACATTATGCAAAGTGATAGTCTGAATCCTAATCAATGGCAATGGAACCATGAACTATTTGATTGAGTTGGAAATCATTTATCACATAATACAACTTTATCAAATAGTAAGCACAATAATATTTGTATTTTCTAACCAAGACAATCAGTTTTTAAATTTTTTTTTAGTTAAATTGTAAACAATAATTAAAAATGTTTTCAGTATAAAAGCCTAACATTGGTCAATCTTTCAACATAATAACTCGTTGCTTTTTTGATTTAGAGTCGTTCAAATATGAACGCATTAAGCACAACAATAGCAATATTCGCAGTGGCTTTTTCGGCTACCGAGGTAAGATTGAATAATATTATATAATCGTATTTAAATTAAATTATTAATTACAAAAAACGATCCAACCAAATCAATATGATAAATAAATGTATAACAATAATCATAATATTATATATTTTTTTTCGTATTTTTATCAAGGCCAAAGAAAATTTGTGCGGTGGTCTTGAAAACCCATCGTCATGCTGTGGCCCAGAGCCGTGTGGTGGACAACTTCCATTGTCCTACAGTGCACCTCCATGTGTTCCACATTCTTCCTTCCCACCTACATCTTTACTTCCAGTTCCTTCATCACCGAAACTCTGCGTTTCAACTCCACCGGATTCATATCAGAAACCGGATGTCCCGGGACCGACCTCGTTCCACCAGCTGACTTACTCTGCTCCGTCCCCGTCTCCTTACCATGCGCCATGTGTTCCGCCGCCAATCTTTTACCCGGTTCCATATTCTCCGTTGCCGATTTCCTCTCTGTCGCCATTTGCACCTCAATCATCTTGTTTGCCCTCGTATTTCAAAACCACTTCTATTAACCCTTCACTGTTGTCTATATTTAACACCATAAAATCTTCAGCTCCTTCTCATACCCTTGCGCCCCCGTTCAAAACACTACCACCGCACTTACCTTCTTTTAAGCCTCGACTACAGTTTTCTCCAAAATTCATACCTGTCCAACTGAAACCGAAACTTAAAGCCTCATCAGGGGGCGTAGCTCCTCCTCACGATCCTCACCAACCAGGATTGAACTTGAACCCATCAGTCTTCGCCAACCCATTGCTATTTCCGGGATTTAAATACGGTCCTTTATCATTGCCATACGAATATAAATAATGTTATCGTCACCAAAAACGTAGACATCAACGTTATAAGATTTCATTGAACACCTATAATGAAAATCGTTTTATAAAATGATTGTACAATTTTTATATTTATATAGTTATATTTTCTGTAGACTGCGCCTCAGATTTTAGAATATAACACGAAAACGTAGTTCAAATTTATTTAATGTTTAATGTTAAATAATTAATAGATTATAATGAAAAACAAAATGTATCCATATTTTTAGAACCTGAATGTTTATCCTTGTATAATATATAGTATTACTAATATGTTTAATATATTTTATGACAATATAAAAATAATTATATCATTTAATTGATCTATTACCTAAAAATAAATCATAAAATCAATTACTACGAAAATTTATTTTTACAACCAACATTGATACTTTATTTATATATGTAACTTAATTTTTTAATTTTTATCCAAAAATATCTTAAGATTTTAACAGCAAATTAAAATGAGTAGTAATAAATAATATTAATTTTTTTTTCGTCGTAGTTATGATATGATTAAACTTCATATCCCATAACAGTCTTATCAATATCTAGTTACCTTTTACCTATAATAAAATATTATCACATTTTAATATTTTGTAACATAATTCTAAGTATTCCTGATTAACATCCACTATATAATACGAGTACAATTTAGATAAAAAGCTATATATTTATTATACAATAATTAAGAACGTGCTTCGAAAAATAATTAATTTTGAACCGTTGTAAGTATATAAACCTAAAAAACATTGTAACTCTCTTATACTAAAAACTCTCAATGAAGTGAAGAACAATACAATATGGCTGATTTTGTAATTTTTGCGACTGTAGTTATGGTGTTAATAATAACCAAGGTAAGAAACAACAAAGAAATACTTCTTTAAATATTTTTTAAATAATTTTTATCTTTTATTAATTGTCAGCTTTTATGGATTTTTTTAAAATCATTTCTCACTCGATTAATAAAAAACTTAAATGAACTATTGTTAAAAAAAAAAATGTCAACGAATCAATACTGATTATTTTATTTTTATTATTATTATTTACTATCAAAATTATTCACCGTTGCGTTACGGTTTCAATTACTATTAACAAATTATTTCTAATTCCTAGTATAAATGACGCGTTTTCGATTTGTTTAGGTCGGAAATGCAGGAGTACGTTCGATTTCTCCTTGTGGATTATTTGGAATAAATCCCAATGCAATGGACTTATTGCCAAATAACGAATACACTTCAGCGTTATCCTCTCCGTTACCTTTACCAACTTCGATTTCTACATCAGCCTCTATTTTTGCGTCAAACCCGTCGCAGGATTTAATGATTACGCCAACTTCAAACGACAAAGTTGTACAACCATCAGTATCAACTGTTGCAACCGCTGCTACAATTTCGTCCGTTGAATTTACGACACGTTATTTGCCAAGTTGGACCATTAATTCTTCAGTCGTGCCATCATCAACACTTGCTCCGTCGTTACCATTATCAAGTTCGAATTCCATCTCATCCACGACCTCGGGATACACTTCTACACCTCCACTGAGTTCAAACCCTATTCCTGCAGCTCCAACAGAACGGTCATTTGCATCTAATCTTTCACATTTGTTCAAGCCATTTCTAACTGAGTCATCTACATCTTCTCCGGTACCTTCACCCGATTTATTTATTCCATCACATATTGATTCGATATCAGAGTCAACTTCAGAACTTGTACCCGAAAGTAATATTAAACAGGCTTTACTAGAACTTTTATTGAAATTCTCAAATGAATTGAACGAGCAATAACTATTTAATGTCGTATGATATACGACTGCTGTTTCAACCAATTATCCTATAAATGTATATGCTTTTTTATCGCCTATATATTTGCGTCTTACTAACTAATCTTTTTGAATCACTTACAGCTTCTATTGTAGCGATATAAACTTGGCTATAGTTTTACCACCATGGTCGCGTTAAATACTATGATCATAATATATTATAATCTGTATTCGATAATTTGTTTATTGGACGATGTATAAATGAAAATCTATTCAATAACAAGAAAATATTTTTTTTTAATTTCGCGTCATTTGATGACAGTTTAATTTTTATTGCATGTGTACTTATCCGTACTAGGGTAAAGAGTTTCTATTACGTTTTCTATTATTATGTAATTATTAATTATTTTTTAAAATAATTCGTTAAAAAATTCTTATTTATTACATTTAGTATTAGTTGATAAATAATAAAAAAATTATCTTAGTTTAAATATCATTATCATATAATATGTTCAAAATATATAGCTATGTATATATAATCAACCACGATTTAATACGTATGTCGTTTAATAATGTCATACAACCGATTTACATAATATTGCTTTGCAAATATTTTCAACATCGATGTATTAATAGTTATTTGGAATAACACTAACTAATTGTATACGTCATGTTAGGTTGTTTTGTTAAAAATCGAATATTTTGCTTATTGAATCCGGAAGGTTTACCGATATCCGGATATCGTAATGCTACGAACGTTAAACACAGCCATTATGAATATTATAATACATAATAAAAATAATAATAATAATATGATAACTGGACTTCTATTAGCATTTGAATACGACTCGGGATGACTAACTTGTGTTCTACACTCGTAGTTATCCATTTCATTATGCATAAACATAAACCCCATTCAAAATGCCATGAAAATATGAAACAATTATTAGTATGATAATTACTAAAAACCATTCGGAATCCATTCCGTAATATGTTCATAAATAATGATCCAGCTCAAATTGCATTTATTATAATTTGTAATGACAATATTATTAAAGCAACACGTGACTGAACATTTATAACAGCAATATAGTGGTTGATTGTTTAGAAGTCAAGATATGGAGCTATGGCTTTGCCGGTAGCTGTTGCTTAATCATTCTTATTTCTTTGTACATATTATTTATTATACTATAAATTATAATATTATAATAGGATAAGGCTGCTCTAAAGTTGTATTGCTAAACGTTCGCTAGGATATCGCCACAATACTAGACGATTCAACTATTCAACACCATAATACGCTCTCTTTGGTGTACTTTATTTGACATAGCTCAATTCGATGCTTAATTTATTCAATTATTTGTATTAATAAGTACCTACCTATTATTTAAACTTAAATTTACATAATAAGTACTTATAAAGTTTGGTAATGAATTGTGTACTGCCGAAAATGAAACAAAGAAGACTAAGCATTTTATAATTAACACTAATTTAAAAATGCTAATACAACGAAATTAAAATTTAGGGGGGGAATACCAGATACAGGGATTGAGTAAGATTTAACGACGGGTGACTGATATAGGTGAATTGACTTGTGGTAACTTTTAGTTCTAATATATTTAAAATTATATTAATCATCCATTGGTTTCGAAAAACAAATGAAGGAATGAAGAATGACAGATGGATATCTTTCTAAATAGAGTAGATCTACTCCATTTCAAAAGATTGTAAACATTACCTACTCTACATGGTACCAAATAATTTTGTAATCAGATTAGTTAAACCAACTTTTACATATATAAATATGATCTTTGGTAATATGAATATCTAGTAGTAATAACTAGTAAACATCTGCAATCTATTATTTATAGTCCTTACAGTTATTATTTTTAGACAACAATATGGTTAAATTAAAATTAATATCCTAAATATTGAAATAATTCAATAAATTTCATTTTTTATAAAAATGTTTACAACTGCAGTAAACTTTTATTCTGCCGATCAAAAAATAAAAATAACACCAAAAGAAACAAATATAAACGAAAAATAATTAGAAACCATCTCTGCTTTTGATAATTGGAACAATTCTTATGGTTTAAAATGTATTGTTAGATACCTACAAAAAAAAAAAAAAAAACAGATCATGATCAACTGCGATAATTAACATATAATAGTCTTATTTTTTTTTTTTTTTTTGTTTTGTTATGGAGATTTTGGCATCGTGGCCATTACATTTCAACGATTATTTTATCAAGTCTCAATTACATGTATTAGTTTGGGAGAGGATGGTAGCGGCATATTCTCACCAAACGGCTGTGCCCGGATTCGAACCGGTGACCGTACGATTACGCACAGTCGCCTTATGCCGCTAAGCTATGACAGTACTTCAATAACAGCTATTTAATGTAGAGAATTATTTTATTGAAATGTTTTTATTGGATGAATTCTCTGTTGTATTACGTTTTGAAACTATAATACATTATAACGTATAATTTAGTACAAAATAGACTAATAAGTTATTAGTAATAATTATTATTAAGTATAGTGGAGGTAAAATATTGACTAGTTTATTGTTAGAATCATAAAATCTGCACAGTTCATTAATCTATATTATTTTCTATTTTAACCGATAAGTACGTTTAGTCCATACCAAAGCGTCCAAAGCGGTCAAGTGTCCTACTCAATAATTAGATTTTAAAATAATCGCTAATGATGAAGGACGTCTAAAATATTATTATGTGACGTACATATGTGTATATATTATTATATCTTACAGTAATACGATTCTTCAATGACGTTGTACGTACATGGATTGCGGACACGCGCGCCCACAAACAACACACGCCAACGACTCGAATGTGGTGTTAAAGTGATATCATTTTTGAAAACACGATTAAAGAACACATTCGAATTAAAAACAGAGTAATATCGTGTCGTATAACCGTATAATATATGTATATATACGCACAATATACTGTGTATATAATATTATAACAGCTACTCCTCTGTCGTCGTCATCGTCGCGTTTCCGTCCTTCTCGCCCCTTTATTGTCCGCCGCCTGTAGTAGTCAGATCCTGCCCTTCTCTCCTCCCGACACGATTTAAATGGACAATAACAATAATAATTTTGTCCTTCTCAGTACACATACATACACACACACACACACACACACACACACACACACACACACACACATGTATGCTTTATATATATATGTGTGTGTGTGTGTTAAAATACGACGTAGCAATTTCGCTTAGTAGAGCTCGTCGACCCGGCGGCGCGAACAGAAGGAACATCGCATGAGAACGCCGACAATATGATGGCCAGGCGCCCGTCTGCCGACTGCGTTCTACATTATATTATATTATATACCCTTATAATCCCGCGCGCCGGTGTGTTGTAAACCGATTACCGCCACTGATGCACGCGCAGCAGACACGAGATACGCTATATACGATGATGGTGACGATATCGCCACCGCAACTTTTATTGGCCCGTGTGTGTGTGTGTGTGTGTGTGTGTGTGTGTGGGTGCAAGTGTACGTGTGAGTTCGAATGTGTATATGTATGTGTACGTATGTACATAAGTACACACACACACACACATACTTCACGTATATATATATATATATATATATATACACAGATAGAGAGCAATAACAACGGTTTGCCGCCACGTTTACCCGACACTCTGGGCCTTTATATTCGGTCGGTTTGTGTATATAGCATAAATAGGTACATATATATATATATATTAATATTTGTTTGTGTCTGTGTACGGTATTAATAACGGAAGGATAATAAATGATCTTCTCTGCGGTGTCCGGAGGCGGGGAAGAGCAGATTTTCATATTCATTTTATGGTTGGCCGGACGGACTTTCAACCGGGTCCTGCACACTGAATACTGCGGTCATACACGATGACGAGCCGATGAGGACTCAGCTGCAGCTGGGTTAAAAAAAAAAAAAAAACAACACTGTCCCGAGGAATTATCATTTTCCCCCCTTCCATACGTGTATTATAGTATATGAATAAATATTAATGATGCTCAGCGCTTTTCGGGCTCCATCTACGCGTGCGCTTTCTCAGCTTTCCCAACGGTATTTCTGCTATTGGCACTGACGAAAAGTCGTATTATTGTATCATACAGCGTAAGTTATGTACATTATACAAAATTATACATATAATATGGTCTTGTTAAGTGAGTTTTCCCGAAATCCAGGAACAAATCGAATCATTTCAAAAAGTCATCGCTTATGCATACCATAATAATATAATTATAAACATGTACAATAAATAATGATACTTTTTCCCGTTTTGTTTATGAAAACAATACAATGTAATGTTGTACTTGGCAGGGCATTTATCTCTAAAGACATTTACGCCAAAGATCATCACGCGCATTTGTTTTTAGTATCGTAAAATATATATAATCCGGGCACTGATTGGCTATATTATTTTTTTTTTATTATTATGTAAATATTCATATGTTACCTTTTGTTTTTTGTGTGTCGTGTGTGTATAAAAACACAAGGATAGTATACAATGAACGAAACTACGAAGCAGAATATTATTATTAAACACATTATACGTTTTAATTACTAAAAGTACAATAAAAGTTATACATACCAAAACAAACACAAAGCAGCAATGTTATAAAAATATGTACTCTAGACAAAAGGTTAGATTTCACAATATGTAATAGTATAAGTAATATTTCTCAAGTTTAATGCAAGTACATATCATAAATATTATAGCTTAATATTGTTAAAAATTTTCAGTTACTCGATGTTTTTTGCAAAGAAAATTTTTTTTTTTACTATTCGAAAACTATAATGATTGATTATTTAGCAAACAATTACGATAAAACATAATATTTATTTACATACTATTGGTCTTCGGTGAATTGTTTTGTAGAATGATTTATGAATAAAGTACTAAAGTCCGTAAGTAAATCGTTCTTGACAGACAATTTCACATCCACTGTTCATAAGAATCAAAATTAAATTTAGAACAATATATAACTCACATTGAATAAAAGCGATGAAGAAGGTATTTCCAAGTATTTTCAATGAATATTCTTAGTCATTTCGCTTATTTGTTATTATAGGTAATTTATAAAATGAGTATATAGCTCACATGATGTGTATGTTGTATGTGGCTATGTGGGTGTATTTACATATTATAAAGGATTATACGAAATATTAAAATAATAATTATTTTATTATTCTTATAATATTGAATCGTTTGATCAAATCAAAAATTAAAATGACATAGGTATCCTTTTATTATTATGTAATTAATACCTCCGCTGAACCATTTAGATCAGCACTATTGAATACTCAATTCATAAAAGTAATTATAGTTAATAATTTTCTAGGGTTATATTTTTGTTACTATATCTCATAATTAAAATTATATATTTATATTCTACATAAATAATACTGTACCTATTTAGTTAATGTGTACAGGTATACATAATACATATTACACATAATACTTATACATACCTAATACTATAAATCCTTCAAACTTTAATTGTTGTTAGTAATTTTTAATACTTATAATATTTAAAAATTTAAAATTTGGATTCTTTTGTATGTAATTTTCGGAAAAGCAAACGAAAGAATATAAATCGTTTGATAGAATTATTCATAGTCCAGTAACAAATAAATCGATCACATGGAACTAATCTAACCCGACATCCGGGAAAAACTACATAACATAATATAATTTTATTATGAGAATTTTACTTTGGAAGCATATAAAATGATTCGACAATATTTCTTTGTAAAGTACTATTCTTTGAATAGCCATTGTCTTATTAACCATTCAACGTAACATGCACGCATTTTATCTTCATGAAAAATGTGGTTAACATTAAAATAGTAACAGTAGCCATTCCCATAATGATGTAAGTTAAATATTTATCATCATTTTTCGATCATTAAAAAGTTTTAATTATAACATTGGATCATAATATGTTTTTTCATGGCATAAGGAAGCAATGGTGCCGAAAACCAAAAAATCAGATGGGCGTCTAACAAAATTATGAGACACAATCTACGTCTAAGAGCCCAATAATATTTGCCTAATACAATACATTTTATAAAATAAATATGATACATTAAATTATCTACCAGATAGTGAATCAACGGTTATAATATTATTTTCTACTGGTAAAGATATCTACACAATTTTATAATACTTTGGAAAATATATTATAGTAGAATACTGAATATTAGTGATATTAATTTATTTTCATTGTAATTATTTTAAACCAATCGATAAAATTATTAAATCGTTTCTACCTACTAATTAATAATTATCTTCAAAATCTGATATAAAAATTGCAGTTGTATCTGTAACTATCGAATTACTCACAAGATTTTACTGAAACGTAAAAAATAATCATAAACACTCCATAAAACTGAACGTGTGAACAGCAGCAGCAGCAGTAAAAAAGAACACTGAATCAAATCGATGCTCATAAATGTAGTTTTCATGTTGTGTTTATTGCAAAATAACACCCTTTTTTCGTCGATTCCAAAAACACGATTTTGGACCAATTTCAACACACATAAGAATAGTTTTAGTCTTTTTGCATGCTATCGTCATTTCCACTACGTGACTTTTATGACGAAGAGGTCCCCCAACAATCTCTTAACACATGAATCGAAAACCCGTTACGGGGATTGTGGTCGTTAACATTATCATGTGTGACAGGTGAATTTTGAATTGTAGCCAAATACTTTGGGTATTGGTTGGAGTTTTCCAATTGGATTTGCCAAAACTTTGAGCGACGACTACGCACTGGCTTACCAAATTAATGTGCTGTGGGAAATAAAAAGTTAAAGGTAACCGTCTTTTTCAGCTTGATTGCGGCGTAAAAAAAATCTGAACCTCATGAATATAATATGATTAATAAGCTACTGTTATTCTTACTAGGAAAATATAATTAATGGTATAGTATTATACAAATCAAATAACAGAGAGTTATATCTAGTTAGCTTAAAAATTTACACCAAAACAAAGACCTTTAAATGCGCAAGAACTAGCGAGAAACAAACTTTGAGATTTTCTATTGGGTATAAAAAAACTTTACAATTTGTTCAACTCAAAACTTAGAAGCTATTCAAAGAATGTTTGTTTTGCTAAATATCGTTTTTACTACGAATAAAAGGATTGGTTTTTTTTTTCTATTAACGTTGTCAGTTGTTTCACTATAAGTAAAACTTGATTAATGACTAATGGACAGTTAAAAGTTGGAACTTGTGAGTTTAGTTTTTAAATGTGAATGACTTTATAAATCATTTTAATTCTTATCTACATTATTATCGATGAAGTACTCTGTAAGATTAATTGACATCATTTCTCTTTTAAAAGTTCTTGGTATATTAAATATTTTTTTAAAAATAAACATAAATTACAAAATATAAAATGAAAAAGAACATTATTGTAAAACTAATATATTTTTCATGTTACGTCACGTCATTCAGATTATTTAAAATGAACAAACTATACCTATAAGAAAAAGTGTGAAGCAAAAAAAATTCTTAGAAACAATTTCCCGTACAATTTCCTGAATGATTTCAAACGTAAGAGTTTATTATAAGTAATCTTAGAAAACGCGTTATGGACTTGTAACGACTGACTCATTTACTATAGGTAATGTAAAACATACTATCGACCTAGCGTGGTACACCAAAGGTCCCTGGAGCAATTTTTTCAGTGGCATCATAAATAAATACATATGACACAATAAGAAAATAGTTAAATGGGAAATTAAACGTAGAATTAATTATTTATTTTTAAACCAATTTTAATTATAAGCACGATTTAATATTAACATTTAACATACATTTTATTATTTAATTAATTTTGGATTCTAAGTGAATGAAGAATTAAGTAAGAAGTAATTAAAATGTTTCTAATAATAACTGAGATAAGTTACTAAAAACAGCAACATTTATGGAATACAAAATGTAAATTTAAAAGAAATAACATTTTCTACAAATACTTATTTAGAGATTATCGTTATAATATTGTAAAGAGTATTTTAGTAAATTAGAGCAAAATTATTAATTAAAAAGCTATAAATATTATTTGTGTTTTCTAAAAACTTAAACTTTTATTAAATAAATTGAAGAGACAAATTATGTCTTAAGTCCATTATTTTAAAGAATATTATTGCTAACATAATTACATAAATTGATAAAATTAATTAGGTATAATATACATCTGTGAGAAAATGTATTTTATATACTATGATGTCTAGAAGCTATATTAATCAAATGTGAAAAAAATGATTAAAAATATATTTTATATAATATTAATTATTATTTTAATAAAATATCGTAGTATATCTACAAACATTTTTACACTTCAAAAAATAGTATTTTTAAGAATTCCGAGGATTGGTTAGACCATTATCAAATTAGGGGCGTGTTAATATTGCTAGGGAGGTGCGAGTTATCATTACAAAGTTTTTTTTTTCATTATTTTATAGGATTTTTATAAACGACTACTGTATAGACTAGAATATAAATTATTTTTATAGTATATAAAAAGGTAAACTTTTTTTTTTTTAATGGGAGAGAGTACGAAATTTTTGAAAATATTCAAAAGGAATATTGAATAAGAGAGGTTGGGTACTACTGCTATAGATATTTATTAGAATATAATATGGACGTTATAGTTTTATTATTATATTTGTTATGGTATCGTGTTAAGAAAAGGTCAATCCAAGATGTTTCCGATTCGTATATAAAATAGTGACTTTGATCATGATTCAGCTGAATCCAGAAAATAATATAATATCTGGTTTATTTTCACTCTGATGTTTTTTTAACATGCGCAGAACGTATAATATATATATATATATATATATATATATTATACAAACACATACACATATATATGAACCGGATATAAAATATGTATATATTATACGCATATAGTGTTTGTGTTAGCGTACGAGTGATCTTGATTTTTTTTCTAGATGAAAAGGGGATGAAGGTGGTGTTTGATGGGTCAGATAAACCACGACTGGCATCACACACACTTACACTCACACACACGCATATACACGCACACTCGCACACTATCACAAAGGTCCATTTGAATAAACGGAACATCAGTCAGCCAGAGCGTATGATTCAATTTGAGTTGCCTTATACACATATATATATATATATATAAACCTCGTCACTCCGCGCACCCCAAATCCGGATTTATGGATGTTCGGGCCTTGGGGTGGCCGCTTCCACCGTCGCTGCTGCCGCCGTCCAAAAGGAGTAATTGATACTGATTTACGACTGAACCCGAATCGGATTGACTACATAAGTCATAGCCCGAAATAATGTCATCATCATCATCATCATCATCATCATCATCATGACTAACAAATTTTAACACCCGAATCGTGAAGATTTTAATATACCATACGAGTACCTACACTTATGAAATACCCATCGCATTGAGGCACGTACTTAATTCAAATAAAATATTATATTATTGTTAATCATAGTAGGTTACTAGCAATAAACTGCATAATATACTTATTATGTACTTAATAGTTAATACTTATTTACATTTTGTGTATACGTATAAGTTATAGGTATGTAAGAATTTAAAAGATCGGGTTGACGGATAATTGTGAATTAGATAGTGGCAACACGAAACCGGTTTTACGCTTTACTGACTAATTTTCATATCATTGCCAACAACGATGATATTCCCAAAGAATATAAAGACATTAAAATAATGTAACAGATAATAGCTTGCCTTTGGAACAGGGTCTATTTTTGATGAACAGATGGTTCCCTCCGAAGACTAATTCTCAAACAATATATAATAAGAAAACCTATCAGACGGGTCATTAGAATTGTTTTATTATGTGGAGATAAAAGTGAAATAGCTTAAAATTGTATGCTATTTCAAGGATATTCAGAGTTTGACTGTGACTTGGTAAAATCGGTGGACTCTGGTGTCTGGTGCATGTGTTGTATTACACTTAATTCAAAATATGCAATATGTTTAATTTGTTGAAACAGTAAAATGCTTATTTGTAGATGACTTCACGAAGACCTGAGGTACACTATAGTGTACCCACTTATAACCTTGTGCAAAAAAATGCAAAAATTATAAAACTGGCCAAAATTAATTTTAATATTATAATTACGATCACGATATATTAAAAAATTTATTTTTAATTTAATTAAAAGTCAAGTCTAAAAGTGTTACGATAAGATAGAAAACTAACTATATTGAATAGCAGTGCACCGTACGTTAAACGTATTCTTAATAAGGTGGACACATTTGAATTAAAAGAAATCTCAAATCATCAACACTGCTATAACAATTGATTTGAACATTAAATCTCGAAGATACTATCTGAGCAACTTGATATCGAATAGAATTAGTTATATTACGCGAAATTTATCGTCAGTACAAGTGAAACTATGGTGTTTTTATTTTCCATTCACAAGTGTTCGAACAACATATACAGCTATACAGGTAGGTATACGTAAAACCATTTCCATTGTTTTTAATTATTCCTGATACTGTACAACGACGTTTTGTCGCTGTTATATCGGGAAAAATATCGAATCTATTTACGGTCACCGATATTCGGGATTAGGATGTACACCATATTATAATAATATACAACGTACACAACGCATACGGATTTTAGTGATTTTACACTCGTGCCGGCTGTTATGTTGGTCTGAAAACGTCATTTTCAAGAGTAGTTCTCACTGTCTCTCTCTCTCTCTCTCTCTCTCTCTCTCTCTCTCTCTCTCACACACTTTTTCTCTCCCTCTCTCTATCTATTGCACCGTTATATCACATTATTATGTATTATGTGCGATAATAATATTAACAATCTGTGTTGCGCGTGTGCGTGTGCCGACGTGGAAGCTTTTGTGCGCTTTTCGAGTTCACTTTGGCTAGATTGGTCGCCCGCCGCCATATGCAACGCCTCAGCCGACCGTATATCATCAGACGAGATTTAATTTGGAAAATGGAATTGGCTTGTTTTTCGACGAGAGAACCGTTGGCGACAGCAAACTGCCATATTGGCGCGGCCCTTTTTATTTTTATTATTGTTATAAGCCCCGCGTTGCGCCCTACATACCGCCACCGCACCGCTACACCGTGCGCAAGTGGCGCTGGTTGTCGCTCGATTATATTATGTACATATACATATAGTTGACACCGAACTGAATTTAATATATTTTTTTTTCGCTTGCCACCACCACTTTTCTAGAGACAATAAGCTAAAGTAGCCTATGGTCCCAGTAGTGGAGGCGGTGAGTGGAAATAAAAAACCAGAAAAAAGTTTTGACGCAGTTTGGTGAAAAAAAAAAAAAGTTGAAATTTATCGCGTGACAAGTGGACGTGCGTTCAGTATTATGTGAAATATTATTATATATAGTGTTGAAATCGTATATCGCTTTTATAAGAACGGCGATGGATGTCGTACTACATGTTCGGCGAAAAATGTTCGCCGAGTTTTATCGATCTTACAGCGAAAATAATATTGTAAAGTACAGTAAATAATATTGCAATTGCAAGTTTAAAATTCATCTTCGAAAAGTGTTAAGTTTTAATATACTTTATTATTAGATGAAATTGTATACGTCAAGTGTCAATAATATCCGCAATATTTAACGTGTGAATATTTTCAATAAACCTTTATTGATAGTATCATGTACGTACTATACGAGTATACTATCCTTAATACTATTGATGGTGACTATTATATTGGTGTATACCTCTAATAAAATATTGGTCAATGATTAAACGCATCATCACTTACTGGTCGGTACGGATACATAATAACATATTCAAACTATTTCCGAGGCCGAATCTGTCGGTTAGTATATATAGATATCGCTGTCATCCTTTCACAGTCCGTTCAAAACGTATGTATATGTGTTTCTAGAATTTCTTAAAATCATATATTATATTAAAAAGTCATCATGTATTCGTGTGTATACAATCGAGTTAACATATAAGGGATTTGAAACATGCCGTATATAATATAGAATAAGGTTTCTCCAACATTTTCTATGGTGGGTGGGGGTCTCAATCGGACGGACACTGGAGTACTCCTCTCGTGCATGTGCGGGCATGAAAATATACGTACACGCATTTATTCGGAATATTCAGATCGTTACCTTCGACGATTCACTATGTTGTAGCCAACCCTCGGCGGCAGCACCCGAATCGAATTCGCGCGAGAACCCGTTGCAAGGCCTGTCGTGTACGCGCGATTCCGGTGCGACATCGCAATTGTTCGCCGCGGACCGGACCCGGATAAATATGTAGCGGGGATATCGCACGCGTATATATAACGGGCCCCCGGCAGCCGTGACTAAACCGTACCGCTGCACTACGGGTAGGGCGGACGCGCGTGTGTGTGTTTGTATGTATGCGCTCTCGTTTTCGGAATATATATGCAATGGCGGGGGAGGGAATGGCGTACGCGCGTCACGTCGCTTCCGGATCGCGTCCGTCGTGACAGCAATATAATATAGGAAAACCAACACGCCAAACACCCCCTGTCGAGGATAGGTGTGGCGGACGAGGGTTGCGGTGGCTGTGAACTTTGCGCAAATAGACGGAAACCCGCGCGACTCGTTCCGGTCATGTTTTATTTATGTACCGCCCTCGTCTGTTCCGCGCGATTGTATTATCACATTAAACCGCCGTGTATAACGGTACATGGAGTTAGTTACGCGGTGTATGCTCGCATATTACTATTATTATTATTATTATTATTATTATTATTATTATTATTATCATTATTATTATTATTATTATTGTTGTTGTTGTTGTTGTTGTTGTTGTTGTTGTTGTTGTGGTTGTCGTCACCGGGCGATTGTGCGCGTGCGCGACGTAGCTTGCAGCCAGGAAATGACAATGCGCGAACTCGCGCGCGATTTAGACGACGCGTGGTGACCGAGCTTTATGTACAATAATATAATGTATAAATTATAACATAATCTCGTCACAGGTTTTCCGGAACCAATAACGTGCGCGTTATAGTAGCAGTGGCGGGTTAGGTTAGTCGGGCTGACCGCAGCCTACCCCTTTCACCGCAGTGCGGGGCGTCATCGCCGCGATGAGGTGAGCATGAGGAAGAGCCGAGTGTTGGCTCGCGGCGTCGCCCGACAGGTGCGGCGTGCGACCCACCCACACCTTGCGCCCACTATACATTATACGCGGTCTACAATATACCATACCGACGCGCGCACAATGGCCGCTGCGGTGTATATAATTTTCCTCCGCCGCCCACTAACTCCGTTCGTTTTGTACCGCGGTGCCCTTCACGCTTCAGGTAGGTACATTTGTACATATATATATACATATACATCGTGCTGCAGTCGCGATATTGTAACGTAATAATATATTATTGTATTTACATCCGGTTTTGTGCGTCACGTATATAATAATATAATATATAAATACGTACTAAATATAATATTATAATACCTGCGCGCCATTATGATATTATATATATATATACACCTACTACATATACTATATTCTAATACTATACGGCACCATTGTCACAGCGGCGGCGATTATCCGCGAAATACCCGGCACACTCGTGTCGGAACTTCCGTTCGCGTGCTCTTGTCCTACGCCTCACCAAACTGTTCATCCCCGTAAATCAGCTATATACATTACTGCTATTATAATATTATGTGTATCACTATTACTGTAGGGTTGGGGATATTGTCGAAAATTCTCCCTTTGTGTACATCATGAACACCGGTTTTTCGGCTGAATCTGTTCAAGTGCGTCGTGCAGTACACACAATAAATCATCGTGTTCGCAGTGTTGCCAAGGGCGTAATTATTGGGAGGCAGGATTAATTATGAAGGATAGACCCCTCTCCTCATGTACCGTATTTATATAATATACTGCTGTTATAAATAACTTACTACGAGACAATTTTTTTTAATGTTTAATGTTTAAATATTAGTATAAGTATAACTTTATCGGTTTATTATGCTCAGTATAGTAAGGATACTCGGTTAGATTCAAATTATCCAGCTGAATAGAATTTTTATATCCAATTATAGCAAGTTCACACATTTTGAGTAAGAATGAGATTTTACTCCAATAGGCAATTTAATATGTTGATACCAAAACGTAGTTGAGTAAAGGCATTAAAATAAATAAAATACAATTTTTTTAAAATTACGTCAGTACGTCAAATAATATGTACCTATTTACAAATTTTATCACAAATTTGTGAATATGTTTAGTAGTATTATAAAAGTTAGAAGACCGAACAATAATGAAATCTTCGATGGTGGACGTGAAAACGTTCACTATCGAGTAATGTGTAGTAACTATTTGTATTGTTTTCATCTATGTGTTAAGTCTTCTTTGTTGATCATGTTATGGTATCACTATATAGCATAACTGCATCAAATAAGTTTTTAATACCTTTATCATGACGTATGTGTTTAGTGTTTGTGATCTATACGCATACGTAATACATTGGAGTAGTCGTCGTATACGACACTACGTTTAGTTTGTATAATATAGTATAATGAATTGATATTTTGGGCTACTTTATCATTAGAGTAACTATACCTTATTTTTCCCGACTATAAATTCAATTTAAATCTTAATAGATGAAAATTTTAGTTTCAAAAATTTCAAATTGATATTTATTTATTATGTTCACTATAATAATTTATTTATCATAATTCCCTCACGTTTAAAATGTAGTCATCTATTGGCTTTTAAATATGATAAAGCAAAACAAATGAATTATTATAATGGTAAAGGATCTATAAAATACAAGATAATAATGAGCTATATTTATTTCGATATTGTTTACGACTAATCAATCAAATATCGTATAAATATAGGTACGTAGAATGATAGTATATTATACTTATATGCTACATTCGTACTTGTACACGCAATAACGCATAGATGAAACACACACGTACGCGTATATACTACAATATATATAATACATTATATGTTTTGGTATCTGCGGTTAGTCGATTTTCACACACTGGCGAAGGCCAAGGGTATTTTATTATTGTTATTAATAAAGCTTTTAAAAGCATGTGCGCTCGTATGGTCGGGATAGGAGGGTTGATATTACTTTCGCGGAGGAATTTATATTTCCAGCTGTTATCTACCCGTACAGCGTACCACGGCGATGTATTATATCGGACAGGGATATATAATATACACGTATATATATATTCGCTTGCAATGGTGGCGCTCGGTGAAGGGTACATATAAGACGGTGGCAGAGAGGACTTTATATATATTATACAGTTGAGGGCGAAGGATATAACACACATAACGCGGGGCGTCATCCGTTCCGGCCGGCATGAATAGCGCCGCCAGGCTCCGTCTTGTAGATTTCCACTTTTATTGACCTCTCCACCCTACGTGCGATCCTGCTGCACCGACGTACATGCTCTTACACACGCATACACACACACACACACACACACTCAGCTCCCATCCGGCTAAGAAGACCTAAATAGCGTGTGTGTGCGTATGTATGTGTAAGTATTTCGCCTTTTTTTCTCCATTTTTTTTTTTTTTTTGCGTGCCCCGGAAAAATATGCGAAGGAACGCGGGGGTTATATATGATTTATGGTCATCTGTGGTAATAGTCGTTAGGGCTTTTTCGGTGCCTTCGGTCAATATGGGTGGCGTATGATAACAGTGAGAGAGAGAGAGGAACAGAGAGCGTGTGAGAGGGGATAACAGACAAAAAGAGAGAGCAAGAGAGAAAACGGAGAGGCAAACGTAGCAAAGATAGACAGCGGTGGCAGGATACGCGTGTTATTTTTTATTTAGTTTTTTTACGGCAGTGTGTATAAGATATTTTTCAGAACCCTCGACAGAGACGAGACAATAAAAATCCAAAGTTTCTATTTTTTTTTACGACGGATTTTTGATTTTTGCATTTTTATAAGACGTCTGTGTATTGGTATTTTGCGAACAAATTATACATTCACTAGAAATGCGAAAAACTCGCACAAAGTAATAATAATAATAACGCACTGTTGTTTTATGATCGTTCGGGGACCCGGTTGTATTCGGAGATGAATAAAAAAAAATTGAACCTATCATGGTTTAAAAGTAAATTATTAGTCGGGCGATTGTAATAAAAAACAACAAATGCTCAAGTCAAACTTTGCCTTATCGTGTATATGGTATATTTAATGTTATTGTTCCACTAAAACTTTTCGAGGTACGACACCTATTATACGGGTAACGTTATTCGTTTTATAACCGTATTACCAGTAGGATCAAATATGGTCCACTAGAAAATATTTTAGTTGTTTTCGATGCTCCATACTTTTTTGTATTATTGCCAATTATCGCTGTTATTGATTTATTAATAATGTCACTACTGGATTAACGTACTCTTGTGAGCTGTGATGTTATTTCAAAACTATTTACTTAATACATTTTTTAAAGCTATATCATTCAATGCAATATATCAACTTCAAACGAAACGTAAATTATATATATTAAAAAACTGGTTAAACCTTCACAAACTATAGGATGAGATACAGGCCAATATAACATGCAATTTTCTAATGTCTATAAATAGCTCAACAAATCCTGAAAATTATTTCACGTATAACGAACGATAACACAAGCCATTTAGACACATTCGGTGAAAAGTCTTTAAGATATAGTTTAAGATAAGAATATAGTTACTAAAAATTGATGTGTTGTAAATGTTGCCGTTTTTTTGTAATTTTTCATTGGTTTTTATCAATATTCGAAAAATTATTTGAGAACTTCAAAATATAATCCCCATAAAGTACCAACTTACACTAACATTTCCTATCAAAATATTCTCACGATTGTGATGTTCGGAGCAATTCTTTTGGTCAAAATCGTTTACACGGACACAAAAACTAAAAACAAAAACACATATTATGGTGAGACTCATTTCACTCAAAATCTAAACAAAACATAAAATGTGGTAAAATATATAGCTTCCTCGTTTTATTTAGAATCCAAAAATAACATCGAAAATTCGAAACGTAAAAAAACTAGTAACAGATAGCATGATCTGTCGAATATCACGCGTGATATATCAAATAAAATAGAACCATCAAATAGCCAATCATGGTTCTAAAATGTTTTAATACTATATCAATTCGTCAATGTAAAAGTTTATTATTTTATCTGGACGATATCATGCGCATGTGTTTTTATAACAGTTTATGCGGATAAACATTGAATAAATATAAAATATTAAATCGTTGTACGTATTATGATAAATATTTATTAGCTGCCCTTTAACATGTAATATAGGAGGCTTAACATTGGTAATAAATTTAAATTGATTTAATATGACTTATATGAGTAATATGATATTTTAATCAAAGGCAACGATAGTGAACAATATCTGCAAATGGTATATTTTCTGAATAATTCAAAGGTATACCTGTTATGTATTATTACTATACGGTTGTTACTATAGTTACACGATGGACAGCGGTTGAATACAATAAGGATAACTTTTTTTTATGTCATTTATTTGTTAAATGGCACATGAACTTAGATAACTTACAGTTTATTTATTTTTTTTAAATTTATTTTCCATAATTTGTACTTCTAATTTATCAAAACCAGTTTCTATTATTTTTCTAAATCCTTATTATGTAACACATATATAATTTTTATTGACAATTCCGTGCATTTTATTGAATTCTTATAGTTTTTCGCAATATTTGGAAATCAATCAGATTGTTGTTAAAAAAAAAAGCCTTTTCAAAAAGTACCACACATATCAAATGTTCAAGATTAAACATTATAGTCTCTGTACAGACCATTACTTTCTTGGCACTATTGATGTTTTTGGCGCTCATCTTCAAAACACATCCATGATAAAATGATAGTCAATTGATACGTTAAAAATTTAAAACTGTCAATTGATATCAGGATATAGATATTATTATATTATAACCCCGGGCGCGGAAAATTGGCTGCGAATTATTTGGGCGCAGTGCAGGACAATAAAATAATAATAATATGGTCTCGAAATTTTTTTATTGAATTCCAGTAGCAATACGCGAATAAAATATTATACAATATGGGAAAACTGAACTTTTTTTTGTGTTTCTGTTTTGATTATTTATACACATTTATATATAGTATTCTATTAGAATACTATATGATTATATACTATTATTAGAGTATTTCATATTAGTAATAGGTAATTAATAAATATTTAAAGATATGACATAATATCAGTATATCACATAGATGTAGGTACTGGTCGATTTTTGATGTTATCGGATGATAGACATTATTATTGTGTATATATATCATCGATCTATTACATATAATATTTTTGATGGAATAATAAATGATCGGGTTAATGCCTTAATACGAGTATACGTTTTACTATAATCTTAAATAATGTATATTAAAAATTAAATTACAGAAACCATCCGTAATCGTAACAAGTACAGTAACTAAGTAAGATAATTTAACTCCCCAATTGTCTCATAATCAATTCTCTTTGCACCCAATTATGTACTGCCTCCAAATATCCCGTGTCCCAGTATCCACCTGTATGCTGTATTCTTCAAAAAACAACTCAAGCGCTACCATTCAAACTACCTGTTACATTTATCTTTTTTATTCATAAGCATTCGGATGCTTTTAGGTATTTGATTATCATCCTCTGTGTAAATACCTGATCATATTTTATTTATTGTATATAGCTTGGGTGCCAACTTGAGTATATACGGTGATTTAGTGTATAAATGTCAAATGTACATAACGAGTGACAACATAATTCTCGGTGAATCAATAATTTTATGAATTGATTTATTGATAATTATTGTCTCTGTTAACGATTTAAAATTTCAATGTATATTTTTACCAATAAACGAGTTATGTGATATGAAAGTTATATTAAATGATGGTAGACATATAAGGTAACTTAAACACTTCCAAAAAACCAAAATACTAATCTGATATAATTTTTATCACACTATAGTGCTGTTGATAAATAAAATACGTGTACCGTATTTTTGTCCTCGTAGCTCATATCCAGCATACCAATAGAAAAATAAACCATATTTCTATTAGTGATAATATATTGTACTTACTCATTAAGTCTTGAATTAATTAACCGTGTATAAGATAGACATGATTTTAAACCATGCCGGTTTAAACTTTAATACGATTTAAAATAAGAAAATACTTCAAAGAAAAGGATATAAAAATTAAAAAGCAAACCTTTACATTTTAATAGTTTTATTATTTTAATTTAATAGATCTAAATGATATTATCAGCAGTTCATCTAATAAATACTAACAATAATTCAGCAAATAACAGTTCAGATACTTAACACTAAAATTATATGCACGTAGCAAAAAAAAGATATAATAATATTTTGATAATATAATACTTATAATATACATAATAATTTAACACAAAACGAAGTAAGAAATATTAAAACGCTATAAATAACGATTATTTTCGGTAACAATATAGATTAAATAAGATTTATACATTAGAAAATAAATAAAATACACTTACAAATTACTATTTTGACACACTCTATTAATAATGTGTTTTTTTTTTAAGTATACCTAATAAAAATGGTTCATATTTCAAGAGTAACTAGTTAATTTATATATATATATAATGTGTTAAAAGATGAGATAGAGTGTACAAGAGTTATAGAGAAATCGCAATTATACAAGTAAAATGTCAAATGTACATTCATAATCTTTTCAACTTATAGCAATTTACCGCATTCATCGGACGATTTCTAACAATGATATACATGACGTAATAAATACTGTGTGGCATTGGTGATGTTTTTGAACAATACGTCGCGAAAACAGTGTGAATAGGTGAATATATTATATACAGTTGAATTTTAAAATCGTTATCATTTGATTTCGGTCCATTTAATTTTAATATTAGAATTATACCAACAGCGATCACATGACAATATTTATTAAGGCCAAAAGGGCATTTTAATCTATTTATCGGACCCCATTACAAAATTAAATTTCACCCCCACCCACCCCCACTCACCCATCCATGGACACGGTTAATTATTACTCGTATTCGGCTATGATTTGTATAGACATTTGTCATTTTCGTCGACCCTAATGGTCACCCTTGTTTTCGCATTAGAGGGTAAAGTGCGCGCATATAAAAAAAAAAGGAAAACGACACGAGAGCAACCCAAATCGGATTTAAGTTGGGAAAAAAAATATTGCCCATGTATAGTAATTGAAAATTATGATCGCCTTGGACTAGGTTTTTCAAGTCCTATACTGAACGAGTATAATATTAATGTGTCTTTAAGAGTTGCAGTGTATCCTTTGTTGAGCTGTAGACAATTGAATAATAATTGAATAAACGCACCAAAGAAAACTTCTAAACGTATATATATATATATATATAATAGGGTAAATTTAAATCGTTTCAAAACAACTGATTGAGAACAATATTGTACACAAAAAATATCTTACAATACTAATTATACTTATTTGAATTTGCGGAATAATATAGATAATGTTTTGTTGAATGTTGTGTATTATTTTACATTATATTGCGTAGGTTAACTAAAAACGCTCAACATCTGTACGATTTATAATTATTTATTTCTAAAGTATATTATATAACTTAATACGTCTTGCGCTAATAGTTTAGAATGTGACTCGCTCGTCACACGTATAGTAGTTAAAAGTACGAAGGTATTGTATTAGTATATTATTTTTCTTAATCAATACTCCGATAAACGGTGTTGCAGTACCTATACGTAACATATGTATATAATGTGATATAATAAAAAGTGGAGGTCTACCAAAGTGGTTGTTGAACCAATCTAAGGAAAGAAAAAATAAATAAAAATAATAATAGTAATAATACGTAGTTATGTAGTGTAAATGTATAAACGTATACGATAAATATTAGAAAAAAAGAAGAAAAATCAATTACAACAAACCACGTACGCATCGAGTCTATAATGACTATAGATGGTGTTTTGCTAGCATAAAGAGATCTTCATGTGACGAGGACAGCTGGTTACGACGCGTACACAAAATAGAGTTTCATCGTTTACTCACTGTCGGTGATCTGCATCTACATGGAATGCGGACATGCACGTATAACACATTATGTCTACATTTACACCCAGAACGACGACGTGGATCTGCATGCAGTTGTGTGGCCGGGGTAGTCACGAGCGGCGAGTGGACGTCTAGATGTGGCGGTCGTCCGCAAGCCGCGCGTACGAAGCGGTACGCCTGCGGCCACCCGCGGCCGCCTTACGTCATTTGGCGCCCTGGTGCTGCTGATTGTGGTGCTGCTGCTGCTGCTGCTGCTGCTGCTGCTGGTGCTGCACCGGCGCGTCGTCCTCGTCGTCCAGCCGGTCGCCCTCCTTGTCCTGGTGCGCGGTCATGTGTCGCGTCAGGTGGTGCCGTTCGCGGAAACTCTCGTCGCACACCGGACACCGGAGCTTGTCCATGTCCCGGCGCTTCTTGGCGTCCGCACCGCCACCCGAGCCGCCGACGCCCGTGCCGCCCAGACCACTGACGCCAGAGCCGGCACCACCATCGCCCTTGTGGTGCGAACGCATGTGGTACACCAGGTCGGACGTCATGCGAAAGCTTACGTTGCACTTGGCGCACACGTTCTGTGACGGCAACGTGAGCGCGGCCGCCGCGATGGAAGCTGGCAGCAGCATCGCTGGCAAGGCGGCCACCGCGGCCGCAGCCGCCTGCCCGAACTGCAGTGGAGACGGCGACTGCAGCGATTGCTGATGCTGTACGTGCTGCTGCTGCTGCTGCTGCTGGTGCTGGTGCTGGTGCTGTTGATGCTGCTGGTGGTGGTGCTGTTGCTGTTGCTGCAGATGCTGTTGATGTAGCGGTTGCAGTGGTGATGGGTAATCCTTGCAGCCAGCCGCTGTGGACTGCGACCTCGGCGGTATCATCATGGCGAACGGCGTCCGGAAACCCAACGGGAACGGCGACATGAAGTGCGCAGCGGCCGGTGGCAGGGGTGGGCTGAGGCTGCACTCGTGCTGCTGGTGCTGCTGGTGCTGCAGGTAGGCACCGAACTCGATCAGTGGCGGCGTGGCCGGAGACGAGGCAGGTGACAGGGCCGCCGGCGGCGCGGGGCCCGGTGACACCACTTTGGTGAACGCCGATCGGGTGGCGGGTTGGGCTGCGGCCGTGGGCTGCGGGGCGGGCAGTGGTCGCGGCCGCCGTTTGCTCAGATCGTCCGGTGCCATCAAGAACGCCACGTCAAAACTGCGCTTCTGCGGTCTCTGGTGTAGCGCTACCGCGGGCAACGACGTCACTTGCTGCGCCATCTCGGTGGCCGTGGGTGGCGAATACCGCGACGATGGTGACGACGATGCGGTCGTCACGTTCCGGTGGTGGTGGACGTCCATTGTCATTCTGCTGAGCTGGCCGCAATCTGAAATCATACATACAGACACGGCCACGTATAATTTATTTATTTATTATAATATAATTTATTTTTATTTTCATTTTTACACCACCCTGGGGTGGCCACTACAGCAGAACAGCTTCAAAACGATTTTTCGTACAGTTCATAGATAATAAAACTGTGGATAGGCCATAAGAATTTATCACACTGAAATGAACATTGAATATTATGGGGGGAGGGGGTCTGCTGTATTTGTTTTTATTGTTACTGTAAGTATAAAAGTATAATTACTGATCAATTCACCTTGGAAGAGTGAGAACAGCAAACAAAAGCAGTATTTTTTTCTTCCCAATTCTAACAGTCCACCTGTTCACCCATAATTATGCTAATAAAGCCTATCTATTCTATTTTATGATCTATGATACAGTTATTCATAATTATCGACAGTTCTATCATAATAATAATAATAATAATAATAAATATTTATTATCGTTTTAATCATAGTATACAAAATACGGAACCGTATAATAAACAGGGTAAGAAAAAACAAAACAAATAATGTAATGTCAAACAATATATGCGAACGGAATCGTTTTCTATGCTCCCTGTACAGAGTTGCATGAAACACTTTCTTTATGTACGTCCAATTTATTTTGGAAGCAAGGGCTATATTTTCATTTAATTTAAATATAACTGACATCTTATGAACAATACTAGCCTATACTTCCGATTTTTCTATACATAGATGGATATTATTACGACCATAAAAGACGAACGTGGAGTGGATAAATTTGCTAAAATACGAATTGCATAATAATTCATTAATATAAAATAGATGTGTACAGCCGTGTAGCTCGATCTATATTCATATATATATAGTCGTCGGATGGTATAAAAATATACTATAATATACTTATTATATGCGTTCTTAAAACACTTCCCGTTCATGAAAATCGCATCGTCCGATATCCGCTATGCGCAGGTGTATAATATATATTATAATCACGTGGTAGGTGAACGAAATGAAGTGTCAACGCGTTTCGGTGTATTCAATTACGTCCCGCCCCTATGTAATACAATAACGTGTATAATGTACATTACAAATTTATAATCATTGCGGTGTGCCGCACTGCA
This sequence comes from Chaitophorus viminalis, assembly GCA_025469195.1. Lineage (NCBI taxonomy): Eukaryota > Metazoa > Arthropoda > Insecta > Hemiptera > Aphididae > Chaitophorus > Chaitophorus viminalis. The sequence goes on from JAIPRK010000191.1 coordinate 72,586, forward strand.
TGGGCGACGAAACCAACGAAATGATATACTCCCCCACCTAACAAACAACTTAACCGACTGTCATGGTTCGTTTATTCGAAACAACGGATTTGTTGCTCGTTAAATTTTAAAACATCCGCGTTAACGATCCCAGCGTTTCCGAAGCGCAGTCAATCCAACGCGAACACAATAATAATACATCGATGTAATGTGTGATTGAAAATACATCACACCGTGCGTCATAAAATAATAAAATACACAGCAGTGATTTCGAATAAGATATACAATTGGTATACCAATTGGTTGAACAGTATAAAAGTTTCCGATAAACAATTTCCCAAATAATATTAATTCATGCGTATCTCATTCGGTCGCTTGCGCTATTCGCGATGAACAAAATATTGTATTATGAAAAAAAATTCAAAATTTATTTAAATAATATTTACTTGATTTGGAAACGATTGCGTGAACATTTATTCCAAAAATCCACCGTCAACGGGTTTCGTAAAGAGATTTTATCTTCGTTCACGAAACCGACGCGGCGGCAGAATAATACTTTGTATCTTTGTTGCTATTACTCATTTCCAGAAAATAAAAAGGAAAATGCGTCATGCTTGAACACACTACGCTATAATCGCTCTATTGATAATATTCTCATACATATTTCACCGTTTATTATAAAACATATTCCTCGATCATACATCAATATAGTTATTATATAAGTATTTCAAACCGAGGTGAAAAAATACTGGAATGTAATACTATCTTCGCAGGATCATAAATAATTAGTATGTACATTTATTGTTATTAATATTCTTATTACATTATTATAATATTGTTTATACTGACCTTATATATGAGTACAACTCAAATGCGATATCCCTAAATTATAAATACCCTACTTTAGAATTCGTAAATACCTAGGTTGTAAGTATCTCTAAAATCGTCGCTATTTTACAATTGTTGAATAAAAACCACTTGACCGCAGAATATGTGCAATTGGTATGAAAGTCGCTTTTCAATGAATTATTCGCATCACTTATAGGCACTCTCCTTAAATGACCCTTATACATTTTCACGTAATCTATTCGTTTTAATAATCTTTTACACTTTTTAATAGTTTGTCATTGGTATTTAAAACCTTTATATAGAATTTTCAAATTTTTAATCAGGTACTCGTTATAAACTCATTTTTGTTAATCGACATAATATTAGAATATTGATTATAAATCTAGTTTTTTATTGTCTAAAACCACTATCATTAAAGAACCTTATCTGCCTATTATTATTATATATTCAAACAATTTAATGGATTCAAGTTTGTGGTTCAGAGAATTCGCTAAATTGGACCCAGTCTATGATTGTCATAATGTTAATTACATAGTACAAAATTTAATGTACATCAACAGGTATTTATAATTACAGCGATAGTTTCGAATGAACACTATATTTTAATCTTGGTAATACATCGTTACTTACAGCTCAAAGTTTTATGTTATTGATTAAGTCAATGTAGGTATATAGTCTTAAATTACAAACATTAAAACATATATTAATGCCTTAAACAATGGCCTACCAACATAGTACGTTGAACATCGAAAAACTGACCACTTGTTGATTAGAAAGGGATAGATGATGATGATGTGACAATTCTGTATTAGAACTTTTGTTTGATAAATAAATGAAAGGGTTCTCTGGTGAACTTTTATTACGTCGTATCGAAGTGCTTCTATATAGTCAAAATTATTTAACAATACTGATGAGAAAACACGTGCACAAAGCTATACCAATCTTGCACGTCATTTACAGATGAAAATAATTGCACACTGCTTTAATTTTTTAATCATACCTGTGTAGTTCGATTATTATTAAACTTTAATGATATTATCGTTTACCAGGCGCTAAACAATAAACAAATTATCGTATCCTGAGGGGATCAAAACCGCTTAAACCATCTACAGATCGCCACTGCAGCACGTTCATTTTGTCATGGATAAGTGTGGACCGGTCGAAAAACATAAGTATATCTTATTTTATTTTTCACCACTTGACCGATACGAATAGCTGTTTAAGATTTTAAAATTCCCCTGACTGAGATATGATTTCAGATGTTACGAACAACCGCCGTTTTTGAGAAGACGCCGGAACGTCGTCGCATTCTTATCGTACCTTGGATTTTGTAACTTGTACATGCTTCGAATGAACTTAACCGTAGCAATTATGGTAAGTGGTAACCACATAAAAAGTTGATAAACCCATGTTTTGTTTAGTTTTCGCCCGTAAATAATAAATTATATGTATAAACAAACATAATAATATTATATATTTATTTAAAATATATATATATATTGTGTTCCTTCTATAGTTTAAATTCTGCTATCTAAACGTTTTAACAAATACAAATAATTTGAACAAACACGCGCGTATTAATTATTTTATATTAAAATAAATATTTTTCGTCATGATTCTTATAACATTGATTAAACGTATAAGTATAATAAGTATATTTAATCAATGCTTATAATAACGGTTGGTTTTTACTGCAGTGAAATAAATGCTTTAAACGTAATCAATCAGTAGGAATATTAATTATCTATGAAACACCTCCGGGAACGTAAGCTAAGACTTGTAGTGTATATCCATTTATAATAATTAACTTTTAATGAATAATATTTTAGTAGTATTAATACAAATTGTTTTAGTTTTATTTTGACCGTACCATTTAGGTATTTAAAATAAAAATAAATAGCAATTATTGTAATCACACGTATCACACGTTTGCGCCAACATTATTATATGATTGACAAATACAGTAAAAGTTTTAAATAAAAAGTATAATTAAGGTATCATAGAGATTATCTTTTACGATGTACAGTATTCACTTATACATATTTTCACTTCTCGGCTTGTGTGCGCTCAAATGAAAATCAAATGATTTATAATTGATCACCTGTAATACAAGTAACCAGACAGTTTATTATAAATTTCCGTAAATATTCTAATGTTAACTAATAAATATCCTGTTTCATCACACTATAATACAAAATGATTTGATTTTATGACCGAATTCATATGTATTATAAGAAATCGTCAGTTATTATTCCAAAACTATTTAAACGGGTAAATATTTATAAATGTTTTTATCTATAGGCCAACGAGTTCCCCAGCAGTAATCCAACGACACGTGGATTCATATTATGTTCGTTCTTTCTGGGATATGTAGCTACACAGCTGTTCGGAGGTTTCCTCAGCTCTCAGATGGGTGGCGTGAAATTAATCGGTTACAGCATCTTGAGCACTGCATTTCTAACCCTACTCATGCCTAAGGCCACCTTATATTCCACTAATCTTCTTATTCTTATCAGAATCGTCGAAGGAGTATTCAATGTTTGTACAATGATACATCTGCTTCATATTCTATTTTTAATAATATTATTTATTTGCTTTATTCTGTATTTTAATATGTCTTATTTTCAAACACCCTGCAGGGAGTCGTCTTCCCTAGCATTTACGCTGTATGGATGAGATGGGCTCCTCCTGACGAGCGCTCTCATTTGGGGTCGATTGCTTTTGCCGGAAGTTTTATGGGTGTGGCGTGCGGATATGTATTATGCGGATGGTTGGTACAGGACTACGGCTGGTCGTATGCGTTTTATATACCAGGTAAAATGTCCAACACAATGATTAGCATGAACAATTAATCATTTTTCTTATCGTGTAGGTCTCATAAGTATGATATGGGCCATCGTTTGGCTGGCGTTTGTCACAGAATCTCCAATTGATGACAAACACATAACTCTGGAAGAGTTAAACTACATCGTCAACTCAATTGGTCCGATTCCCAAAGAAAGTAAAATATACATATCATTGACAAATCTGTCCAGCTTATGGATCATGCTGCCTGATTTAATGCCTTTCAATTTTCTTCTATCTTCATAACGTTTTCCATTTAATTTGTCTGGTTCACTGTTTGTTTGCATATTAGGTCGATCCAGTGGCGCACCCAGGGAGGGCTTTGGGGCTAAAGCCCCACTCAAAAAAAAAATATATATATATTTTTCACTAAATTATACATTATTATAGCATATTTTCACAAATATACAACAATGATGATTGATTAACAAAATATAACATATAATAATAATATTAAAAAAATTACCATTTATAATTTGTGGTAATTATTTACTTGAGTGTAAAGAAAATAGGAAAATGTTTAAGCCCCCCCCCAAACAAAAATTCTGGATGCATTGTCAATACAATGAATAATAATAATAATAATCTGCCTATGTATGTTTATTTTACAGTCGACCGTTTGTATTATCCCTGGATGGACTTTTTCACATCCAAGCCACTATTTGCAATAATTTGTGCTCATTTCTCTGCAAACTGGGGAAACAATTTGTTACTTACCCAGTTACCAAACTACATGAACAGTAACAATAAACATAATATTAAATTCTAAAATCATGATAGCAATTAAATATTAATTTATATTTATCTACAGAATCTTGGCACTCTGATATTAAGTACCCAAGCTATTACACCGCTTTGCCGTACATTTTCTTGTCTAATATTCTCCTTTTTAGTGGATTCTTCGCAGACTGGCTCAGCAAAAACAAACATCTTGATACCACCTTGGTACGTATATTCATTTCATATGTTAAATATAGGTATATATTTACCCATTTAACATTAAACTTTATAGGTTAGAAAACTTTTCTGTTGCAGTGCTTTCATGAGTCAATCGATATTCATATTGTTCTTAGCAACACAGGTTAATTGTGGACTAAACTGTATAGTTTTTTTATCAATCGCACAAGGGCTTGGAGCATTTGCTTGGGCTGCGATCACGTAATTTTTAACTAACTTTCAAGGTGATATTTTAAACTTATTTACTCATGTTTTACATTTTACAGCGCTAATCATCTGGATATAGGTCCTCAATATTCCAGCATGTTAATGGCGATCTCCAATACGTTTGCTACTATACCCGGTATCGTTATCCCTGTGTTAGATTGTTATTTCAGAGATTCAAATGTTAGAACTGCATAATTATGGTTAAATTAAAGTACTTTTATCGAATTTAAATATATTTCTAGAAAGATGACCAAAAGTTCAAACCTATGTTCTATATTACCAGTGGTATTTTTTTGTTGGGAGCAATATTGTACGGTATATTTGCTTCGGGAAAACGACAACCATGGGCTATAGTTGAAGCAGCAAAAGGAAATACAATCATTATAAGACGTTCAATAGGAATACCATGAAGTCAACCATTGAAACACAACAAAAATGAGTAGAATTCAAAATTAAATTACATGTTTACTTTCATTATCATAGTTGTTGTTATATACAAGTAATATCCACTCGAATAGAGTATTATACAATTTAAAGAAACAAAGATTTAGTTTTAAAAATATGGCTATTATTATTTAAGTTCTCTAAATGCTCCAATGACAATAGATTGCTCGGAAATAAAGTTATTTTTAAATGTTCAGTTACTATAAAAAGATAGAAATACTCCAAAAAACAACTTTACCCCTCCCTCCAAAGTTGTTATAATTATAATGAAAGTAATGTAGGTATTTGATTGGTTTCAACTGTGAGCTAAAAAAAAAAAATCGTACAAAGATAATTTGACAATTTGACAGTGGATAAATGAACATATAATATTACATTTTTCAAAAGCAAGTGATTTACCCTCCCCGTCCCCCGATGATATACTTTACATTTCTGACTGGTTTTCAGTCAAAATACTTTTTTATAAAAATATTTGAAAATGACTAATATTTATTAAATAAATTACAAGTCATGACAAAACTCTAGGCGGTAAACATATAAATGCATTTCATCAATAACTATAATAGTCATCGAGTGCGTCAAGCACTAACGAAAAAGTGCATATCATGTCATGTACTACTGATTATAAAAATATTTGTATACCTACATAAAATTCATAAAATGTATGTACGTATAATATGCAAAGATTATAATGTCTACCCTTTGCATCTTTAAAATATTGTTGGTACGCTTTGTTTCAGCACCACTTGAGTTATTAAAAACATAATTGTACAAACGTGTTTTATTATTGAACCTAAGTATAGGACTTCTGAGAGAATAATTAGTTAAATTGAGTCTGAACTCTAATCCGAATATAGAAAAAAAAGTTATTAAATTCAAACATTTTTATACAAAAAATATTTTTAAATTTATAGTAAGTGCATATAATATTTTTAATGTCATCAGTTGCGGAAAAAATGTTTGAATTTATTTTGCAACCAAATAAAAACGGTTCACATATGTTGGTAATATCTTTGGATAAATTCATTTGTCAATAATTAAAACAAGTATAGAATAGATAAATGACCATATTTGCATTCATGAATCCAGAGTGTCTCATTGTGATTATTCTTGATATAATGAAGATCAATAATCAAACTATGTTTTAATTTATATGTCTGATAGGAGCAATAACTAAATTTTTTAATGACATTTTCGAGTTTTGGTAAAAAAATTTCAAAAGTGAAAATTGTTTCATTATTTTCCAAACATTTTAATATAATAAACATTTAACAGAGCAATTTTTGTGATCATTTTGACGTTTTAGCCTATCATTTTCCACAACGTCATGAGTTCATGACTCATCATTTTTAATATATTTTTTTGTTTTGTTTACTTATAATGTATCAGGTTATAAAAAAATATTAAATAGAAAACGAGATAAGATAATACTATCAGAGCACTGTTATATTTAGTAATAGTTAGACTACCGGAAAAATGTATCAAACAATTATCGTAACACGTAATCAATAAAATCCACATTATGATGTCTCTAAATGAATTATGTATAGGTACATAAAATCGAAAAATAATTAATGTAATAATATTTTGAAATTAAAACAAAAAATTATTGCACTGTTTTCTTATATTTTAAGCATATATATGAGTATACATATTATATATTGTATGTAAATGTTAAAATGTGTACTACCTACAGTATAAAATCCTATCATCAACGGTAGGTAATAAGTTTAAACTATTATAATTAGTGATAAACTGATATAGCTGTTAAAATATATTTTGTACCTGTATTCATCCACGAATTGGGTCGTCCGTTCCGAAAAGGCAAACAACGTCAATTCACTTGCGCCCGTTTCCAACGCCAACGATACACTCATCCTCGCGGCACGTGCTGTACGCAATAAGGACCCGGGATCCTGTGTAATCGAGGCGGAGCCGAATTAGACCAATCCCTGTTCACAGGGGGCGTCTCAGCGCATATGCCCTGTGCCGTCGACGACGCCCCGATCCCTTTCTATACGGTTCGCATCATTTTAAATATTTCCTATGTGCTATGGTATGCTTTTTTTTTTTGTTTTCGCCTGACCATGACCATTAAAAGTAGAAAGGCAACGACGGGAAGGGACGGGAACAGAGAGAGAGGGTGCATTCAGATAGGGACAATGAAATTAAAAAACAATAAAATATAAACCAGAGCACAGACGTACATGTGGTCTAAAAGTCGAGTGGCCTTATGGTGTAAGTTTTACGCTGGGACGAGGGAACCCCCTTAGATCGATGAATACATTAAACCTTCTATGTATGAGTTTTCATTATGCCAACACGACAAGTGCCTCGGACATATCGCAAATATGGTCCACAATCCGACAAGAAAATATTTCTGATATATTTATGCTTCAGTTTTGAATGCATAACATTAGACAATAAAAATGCAGTTTAATACTTGAATAATCCACTGTATATTATGTATAACTATACTTACAAAATTGGGAAATGTTTATATAGTAGATAAGTTATAATACTTTATTCTTCAAACAAATACTATATTATTATAAATTATAATATAATTCCTTAAGACCACTAAAATATTAATTCATTACCTATTCAATATTTATTATTTTTTCGAGTAAAAAGTTTTCCAAGAAATTTAAATATTTATAATATAAAAATATATTATACCTAAATAAAACAATTCATATGAAAAAAATAATAAAATGAAATAAACATAAGAGTATAATTTATCAGTTCGTTGTTCCTACCGATACTAGAATATTATGAGAACATAATTGATTTGTGTACGTTTTTATTCAAAAAGCATTGTGAAAAAATCCATATTATAGCATTGTATTCTAAACATATGCATAGTTTATGTATGTTTAATGTATCTGAAGGTTAGTATAAAATATATGCTTCCAGTTCAGTGTATTATAAGTTATAAAACATGTATTCAACTATATAAGTATTTATTAACTATTGTATTTTAATTGGCAGGAGATATAAGTGAAAAAACGGCTGTGCATTAATTTAAAATTGATATTATGGTTAAGTTAAATTAATATCGCATAACCATTAACCGTATAGACAGAAATAATTGTAATAATTAATAATTGAATACATGCATTAAGTACTTGATTAAAATATTATTACCTACAGTAGAAAATATTATATTTTGTAATCGAAACAAACATTTGAAAATCGAAAGTCATGTATTACTATAACTGACTTGGTTACAATAATTTTGCTTATAATTCCATACGTTATTCAAATATCCAAATACTTATTATATTTAATAACATGGTGAGCAACGAAAACATCCATGCATTATTTATATTAATTCGTCCCGAGTTTGATGAAACTATATCAGTCGGAAACTCGAACAGGATAAAACATAAAACGACTTTTGTTTTACAAAGAAAACATGAACATGAATAAAAATAATAATAACCAAAAGGAAAAAAACGCACTTTAGTCCAATTTTTTAATGTCATTATTATTCGGGTTAATATCATGCCGGGTTTCCGTCATCTCGGAAAGTGTATGTATACAATATACAAGAAGAGGCAGAATGTATATTGTAATATAATATATATATATATATATATATATATATATATACATGTATAAATAATATGATATTTTTTTCTAATATAAAAGAAAATATTCAGAGAGGGAAAAAAAGTATTCGAGGACCTGCGAAAAGATAAATGCCTTGTGGAAGTCGTTAAAGAATAATGTTCTCCGGTTCGGTGTTGCCACGATGCGGTATATTATATAGTGGGAGACGGAAAACCATCGCGGCAATATGACCCCCTCGGCGATTTTTCATATCCTTCGCCTTTTATATTCAAATAATATATATTCGGCCATAAATATGGCTGTTTAACAGTAAAAAATGATAATTTTACATCCCTCATCCACCATCGCTGCACCAAACCGCAAGGTTTTGTCGTCTCGAAATTCTGATTTTTATTGTTCCTACGTCTACAAGAGCTTTTTTTAAAACACACAACTTCTTATTTTTATTTTATTTATTTTATTTTAACTCGTATTTTATTATTTTTCTTGGATACATTACAAAAATTCCCATGTACAAACCATCCCTTGTGTCTCATACCGTAAGCAAAATGTCTACACAAAACCCGTGTTCGATTTACACATTATATATAGGTGTATATAAATATATAAAATATAAACATGTATAATTTTATTAATATTTTATTTTTTGGCATTTACATTTTTATTTGTAATCTTGTGAAAACAATAATAAATTTCATTGAGATAAAAACTTATCTGTACATATAAAGATAGTACAAATTTTTAAAATATTTCATTGGAAACCTTTGAGTGAGTTCGTTTAAAACAAAAATATTTTAAATTCCGAATGAAGCGTGGAGTACACTTATTAGTTTTATAATGATGTAGTTTTTTTACCTAGTTATATATGCGAACGCTTTTTGGGCATAAGATATGCTTTAAAAATTATATGTAGAACTACATCTACAGATTGAACAGATTGAAACACAATAAGTACTTTATAATTATTTTTTTAATTTTTAGAATTATCTCATCCGATTGTAGAGTCTCATCCTACCTAGGAATTTGACCGATTTTTTATTTTAATGAAACTCACATGGGTTCATTCATACTTAATACTAAATGTCGGTTACAATCCATTTTTCTATTTAGTAGATCTAATATTATGTTCATAATTTCCTCCCCGAGTGTATATTATTAGATTACAGATTTTAAAAATAAATAATTACGGAACTTTTAATGAAATAAATAAACAATCAACAATCTACTATTTTGATGATGCATTTGATGATGTTTTTATTTTTGGAGTAATTTATTTATTTATTTATTAGCATGTTCTTAGATGTTTTTTAATTTTGTTGTATTTTTACTTTTTACTTTGTCTCAATAACTATATAAAAACATAGTCAATAGAACGGTTAATAGTAGGTGCCTAGTTTATAATATATCCAACTATCCAAGTGAAAAAATATATCTATCGATCCGAGTTCTCCATCATAACTACTTTTAAATGCGCTTCATACAAACAATTGTGAAATCATTGAATTGTATATATTAAAAAGAAAATTTACTTATATCATAGCTAACTCATATATAATATAATATAATTTATATAATTATATTTATATTATAGAATCTGATAGTTACTGAGTGTCTTAACTTCTTATATTGTGTTATGTATTCTCTATCTGTATAATGACAATTAAAGCCATTACGAATTACGATTAATAAAGTGGCTAGATAATACAACCCACTCATTAAATATGCGAAATATCACCTATGTTTTTTAATCACGCTATTTCCTATATTTATAAATAATAATTAATACTACCAATGTGTTGTATAGCTCTCGTAGTTTTTAAGTTTGGTTAGAGACGAAGCAGCTCTGAGACAATCGCTTGAAGTACGGACCATAGAGTGAGTACCTATAATAAGTTAATTCATAACGGGTAGCAATTAAATTAATTCGATACAAAACTCTTTAGCCACCGACAACAAAATGATTTTTTTCTTCATTAGTGTACCTACTTATATATATTTAACAATCGTAAATATTTATATAAATTATGTAATTATTAACTATTTAAATAACCATTAATTGTATAGAATTCATGATGATAATTCGTTCACAATTCTGATTTACAGTAATAATAATTAACTTTATATTCATTGTTTTTTTTTTATATATATATCTTAATAATATTGGCTTATTATTTATTATAGTTAATAATAATTCAATAGTAATGTTGTATCTACAACGTTTGTAAATATTACAAAAATACGATTAAACGTAAATTAACGAGAAAATTATTTCGAGCCGTCATTTTGACCATGGCTGGATTGTTTAATAAAACGTTAAACTACTGTATAGTAAGGTGTTGGTTTTTTAAGGAAACGCCGCAGGCCTTGTCAATTTCGTTTTAAGTCAGTACAACGTAATTCCCGTTCCATGTCCTTTTTCCTAGCCTCTCCCCTTAGGTGTGACAAAAGAGGAATTAAGCATCCGGGAAAGTGTTTAGTAGAAATTTGTTAGTGCGGTTTTGTGTACGTGCTGCGAATACAATTACAAATTTTTATGACCGTTCGCATTCCCCCTGATTGTTTTCGTATTCAAGACGAATCTATGTGCTGGGAAATCCGGTAGAATAAGTTTAGAACGGCTCAATACTATTGGACAGGTCATTTTTAGGATTTACTTTTCCGAGGTTGGTTAATTCTTTCGCTAAAATAAATTAATGTTAATCCATATAATAATGTCATGGCTCAAAAAAATAAATAAATTATACACTACATGAGGGTACATTAACAGTGCTTTGAATAAATAATAACTTTACAGTACAAAGAATAAAATGGAAAAAATACCTCATAGAATAGTAGCGGTATAATTGCTATTGGATCTTTAATTTTGGGTGGACTGTGTTTGCGCCGAAATGCCGTGTTTGCGCCTATACGCAAAAACCTCGATTGCGCTTGAAATACGTTAAAATACTTGTTTGCGTCCATTACGTTACAAATCAATAAATTTGGCAACAACGTTTTCCCAACTATTTTCACTGTGAAATATTGGGAAATTTAATTTCTATATCAGTCATATTTTTTTAACGCTCATCCATCAATCATAAAATTTGTGGAAATTCTAATAAAATTTCAAACAGATACATATTTAAAAATAAATCTTGCTAAAACAACAATAAAACAAATAAAAATAAAGCTGTTATAAAAAAACACCAGGTTATCAACGAATTAAGAGATACATCAACATCAAAAATTATATTCATAAAAAATATAAGTAACAAAGTCAAAGTAACGCGAAAAATTTAAATTTAATTTTATTAAAAATAAAATAGGTGCCTCCGTAAGTAAGAAATAACAACGACGCAACAGAACAGTGAAGAAAAATTTAAATTTAATTTTATTAAAAATATAATAGATGCCTACATAAGAAATAACAACTATACAACAGAACAGTAAAGACAAATTTTTAACCACACCAGAATAATTCAATAAATTTTATTTTGTCAGTCCGAAGTCTGAAAAAAGTGGAACGAGAAATTTAAGTTTTACTGCAATGTTACCAAATTTATTTATTTGTAACCTAACTAGGCGCAAATAAGTATTTAACGTATTTTAATTTTATTAAGCGCAATCGAGGTTTTTGCATATAGGCGCATATACGGTATTTAGGCGCAAACACGACCCTCCCTTAATTTTCTGTACTCGTAAATATTTTTTTAATATTTTGCGAACCATTATAGATAAAATATTTCTACATTATACATATTTAATATTATAAAGGTTAATAATATGAAAATTAAGACAGTAATATTATGTTTTAGAACACTTCTTACCAGAACCAATGTATAAATATAGAGATAAGCGACAAATGTATTGCGTTTAACATTCCTGTCGAATGCCAAAATTATCTATCTTATCATGAAATAATCCTTTCAATACTGAAATGTCATACCTAAATAGGTTAATTTGGTAGTAAATACGATCCATATGTAGATGTAAATATATACATATATTGTATATAATATATACATTTATCATATATAATCCATGATTACAGAAAAAACGTAATAAAAATTCATAAAGCATAGTACTTCAAAACCGATTTCGATGTTGCTACATATATCTTTTGGTTTCTATTTTACGTGTTATTCAGTTTTTAAATTGCTGTATACGAGATTAATTCTAAAATCTTTAATCTCCATTCAAACCATATACAAAACGTTACGTTTACTTGTGATGTATACATCACGCAATAACCATAAATGATGCTCTATATATCTGATTAAAATCATTTAAGCTTATCTATATATTATTTTTTTCAAATCGGAATTACTTTTTCAGATTTAGATGACAGATAAACGATCACATTTAAATTCAAAAATTGCATTGTGGCTTTCATACGTCACCCACGATTTATGCGTATTTTTTATTTTTTACAACAAGGGTGTGATAGAGGGTGTCCAGCTTTGAGCAATTATTGAAGATTAGTTTTTTTCATCCCGGGGTCGGAACTGATAACCGCAAACAAAAAATAAAATAAAACTGTAAACCGATTTAGAAATGGACAGTCCCTCTGCGGTGCACACACCATAAATAATCATTTTGTACATCATTCTATATTATAATGTCTGAAGTATTTTTTCGATCGCACGTGATATATCATATACAGTTTAACATATAATATATTTAAATTTAATAATAATTGTGTATAGTATACAATTTTTAAATCCGCGAATCAGGCATTTTCAAAGGAAATTTCTTTGCTTTCATTATATGTATCTGCATGATATAAAATCGTTAGATTCTCAATAATAATAATTTATTAAATTCACAGTTTGCTTAGTTAATTTGCATATTGAGAATATTAAGTCAAGATTTCTATCAGTGAAGTTTAAATATGTATAGAAATTTGCCAATAAAAAGATGAGTATTAGATAAAATAGCTAAACACTGGAAGTAAAGCGTAAGATCATGAAAGATATTTATGTTTTTACTTGGATATATCTGAAGCAACAAATTAAAACATGTGGTTTCCTTGATAAAATTAGATCAATAAATAAAATAGCACTGGAAGAAATAAATATAATTTAATGAGTAAATATGATGAATGGTATACTCAATCAAAACAACACGAAGCTGACCATCCAATGTTACCTGATTAAATTCATATTTTTCTATATTTTTCTACAACTAAATTGTTTAAAACAAAACATTGATTCATTATATTTTTCGTTAAAGCATATAAATTACTCTGGAAAATTGACAATAAATTTCAGATGTAATAATAATAATTAATGATCAATAATCATCCTAACACTTTGACAGAACTCGGAAAATTTAATGTTATCAAAACGAGTAAATAAACATCTACATTAATGCTAAACGAATGTTTTTTATATGAAAATATTTTTACCTCGAAAAAAGATTTTGCTTAACTAATTTTGTGGAGAATTGTTTGTGTAGTCGCATTATTAGGACTCCGGTGGTTTCATCTGTGTGTATACGAGAAGAGATAAAGGGGATGCGGGAATGGAAATCGTCCCCAATATCAAACACATATATAAAGCAATACTAATCGTCACGTCGATTCCGATTTGTATAATATTTCCAAGTACAATAGTTGTACTGCGGTGAGTCGAAAAATATGACGTCACGGACGATAAAATATAATAATAATAATAACGTTGTAATGTATTCATTCGATGCAAACTGTCCCGGTGCTTATTGTTATTTGTTCGGGTGTTTAAAAAAAAAACCAATGAACTCTTATATATTATTCATACGAGCAAGAGCGCTCATGACACACACACACACACACACACACACAAACCCTTCTGTTTGGCGCTAACAATGCTCTCTCGGGCCGTGGAAATAATAATAAGCTGGCGAAAAAAAAAAGTCGAACGGTAATAAACGCATTTGGTTTACTGCCGGAAACTTCGCGGGGGCGCTGTTGATTACGATTCTATTAGTCGGATTTCGCATATATAGAACGTCACCCGCGGCGAGGCGAGCGAGCAAATAGAATATTATGTATAGGGACCAATTCTTTTTGTCCGCGCCTTCAGTTCTTGTTGTCGTTGTCGTCATCGACATCGGGGCCTGTCGAATATCGATTGATAATTTCACAGCGAATTGTTTATATTTTACTGCAATATTTTCGTGTTATCATGTACTATCTTCTATAACTCCGACGCGTCAGTAAACGATGATAATAATATTACAATAATGATGGTGGTCAGGTGGCGGATTTTCAACATTTTCTTATGAAAAATTAAATGTATTTCTAACGCGTACCACGTATCAAATACTCAATTGTAATCATGGAGACATGGAGACATGGAATACAATCCGTATAATATACAGCCGTCGTCCGTCGATTATTGTCATTATGATAAAATTGAAATAAAACTAAATATATATATTATATATATATATATATATATATATATAATTATATCAGCGTCTGGGGGGTCCAGACCTCATGTACCCCCCCCCCATAAATCCACTACTGATGGTGGCGATGTTAATAACAATAATACATTCGTCTCCGTTTTAATTTTCCTCGGTACGTACCGGACGACCATTTACATCTTGTATATGCAAAAAAATCTTTTCCGTCATCGCGAAACATGCAAAGGTGTAACCGTGATGACAAATGCCTAAGCTTATTCTTCGGTACCGTGCAAACAGCATTTGTCTGAGAATTTTCCCGACTCGCTTCTATGTCCTAACAATAATATAATATACCATCAGCTATACGATTTCAAAGTCCGTTTACACGTGTCGGATTTACAACAATAATAATAATAATTTAACTCAATTGCATGTCATCTACTAAGATTTACGGATCAGTCAATTTTTACAGTTTTTCATCCCTTCGGCCAATACATACGGGAAATTCTATTTATTATTAATATCTTAGTATTACGTACATTGACAGTAATCAATAAGCGTCTTCACCTTTGGATCATTTCACGGTGCTTATAATAATGTTTACCCAGCGGTTTCAATATAAAATTATAGTAGGTAATATATAATTACTAATTAGTTAACAAGTGTTTTTTCGCTCTAATATCATAATTTATAACACATAATATAATATTATCATACGATAAACAATATCTATTATCCTATAGTAACCAATTTTATTTTAAATTTATCGTATTCGTTGTAATAATCCTCAGTCCGACCAACACCAATAATATAAATATATAATATTATAAATTTATAACAAATAACCAAGTGTGCGTAACTCGTAGTAATAACTTACAGTATTGTCTGATAACAAAACATCTAAACATATCACACAGGTCTTACTCGCTTTGTACAGCAAAAGTATATAAACACGAAACGATGAAATATTGTTAATCGAAACAATAAGTACTTACCGTTTAACGTTATCTATAAAATCTTAATAAAATTAGTTTGAAAAAAAAAAACAAGAAAATAATAGGTGTTCATGAAAGGTAAAACGCGCGGGTTTGTTGTATTATATAATAGGTGACAATTATTGTAACAACTGTCTTTGGCCCTTTTCTAACACGGCAGTGTTCATCGTTCGAAACAATATAATATATATACATATGTACACAACAATTTTGTTTGGCCAACTTTGATGTAATATTATACTTAATAAATAATAATATATATGCAAATCAATAATAGTACATCGTTCGTGTATGGAACATTTCATTATCATGCGCGTGCGACGACGCGTGGTTGTTTATATACCACGTCCTACGTTCGTGGTGAAACATTACAATATGTGACATTTGTACAATGCATTATATTTATATAATATATCATTATAAATATCAAATTTATTATAAAATATATACTGTGTATGCAGTGATAGTAACTCGTGCGGGGTACACACCCTTATAACTCGTCGTTTATAGGTTCGGAAAAGGAATAAAACCCAATATTTCATCCCCTCCAAACCAATCGAAACGGGCATTAATCGCGAGCTAATGCGCGCCCCGTGTATATATCCGCCGTGTCTTCAGATCGAAACGAATGTACATTATATCGTATAAAACGCAAAACATGGGCACACAAAATAATCGCGCGGTCGCCGACACGTTAAATTCGATTAAACAATGATCTGAGAACCGGAAACGCGGCGCGGAAAATCGCCAAATCATCGCGGCACTATATATTCGTATTATATATACATACATTTATATACGCCGTACAACTTTATATTAATAATAATATATTAAAGCATTGCGACCGGTTCGACGGAGCGGCGGAACGACCGCGGCGGGCCTACCCCGTCGCGCATTATTTTTTTTTTCCATTTTCTTTTTACTTATCCTTGATTTTCTTTTGATTTCTCGCACGTCACCGTCGTGTCGGACCCGCGGCCACGCGTGTCGCGTCGCGTTACGAAAATCGTTTTTCGGGCGATCGTCTGTGCGATTTTATTTATATATACGTATTGCAGATTAATCACAATGTAAACGCACGCACAACGGATGAAAAACCCGCGACTTTACGGAGTCAAAAGTTTCATTCGATTCAATTTCAACGCACACACGCGCGCGCAAACGGATTACACTTGCCGATGTGTCGGAGAGAATATATAATATATATATATATATATATATAACCTAACGAACAAATGGTAAGAAAGAAAAGATTTCCGATAGGACGTCATCCGCATCGCTTCGACTTATTGCGCGACAGCTATACGTAGGATATACAATGATATATATATATATATATATACTCCGCGGTGGCGGTTCCCGCGGGACGATCGGCCGGTGAGGAGAAAAGTCGCTTCGAGTATATATTTCTAGTTTCACAAACGGCGTTGAGGGGGGATTTACGGTGGGGGGGAACAAATCATCAATAATTGTGGCTTCAGGACAGACTATACGCGTGGAGTGCGTCGGCGGCGGAGGAGACTGTACGACGGCTGTACCTACCGCGGGCCGAAACGCGACACGCGTACACACGCACGCACACGCGCATACACACTCATCTCTCCTCGCGAACGGGCGATGATTCCCCAGGTGGCAAAATACCAATTACACAGCGCCCGATCAATCAATCGCTTTTCAATCGGCCGGGAAACTGATCGAATTTGGTCGGGCGTAACGAACTGAAACGAATCCGCCGCCGCCACCGCCGGAGAGTTTGTTGTGTGACACTCACCACTGTCAAGACGAACGCTGCTGTTTGCAAAGCCATTATTTCTCGGCTTCCATTCGGACTGCTTTTGCGCGCACGTTTAATCTTCACGCCGCTAAATGTCGCGCATCGCATCCGTTTCATCGCCGTGAATTTATTAGAAATCGCTGTATATGTACGCGGGCGAGAACGGAAATAGTATGTACGTAAACGGCTCTGTGTGTATTTAAACGTCTTGTCCTTATGATATACACCGTGAAGTGAGGATCACAATACATTACATATATATATATAACGATCATACTGGTGAGATGTGAGAATTAGCTGCAGGCTTATCGTGGTTTTGGTGCATAAACAGGGGGTTGACTAAGCAGGGGCACATGTTTTGAAAATATTTACTCGCATCAATGTTCACGTGCGACACAGATCCATGTATGAGTACATCGATCATATATAATATTTTAGTGCACGTATCTACATCATGAAATTCCAATTTGTTATATTTGACATATTATTTAATATAATATGTCCGGGTCACGACTAGAGTTTTCGATTTTCTTATAGCAACCATCTCGCCCTTTTTAAATTAAATCCGTTTTACGGCACATCGTGGGAGTTCTTAAAATCACGTGATTTCCATTTTCCATCCGTATTTAGTGTAATTAATTCGATATGTTTTTTGTGTACTGGTGCAACAGCGTAGAGTGATTGTAATCGACAAGCGGTGGTAGATTCTCCACTAAGATATAAATAATATTATGTTGCGAAAATCACGAATCTATTTCACGGCATGCATATGTATTATTATGTTGTGTTCTGTAGCAATTTTTCGGCCCGCTAACCAATGCACTCGTGGTACAAAATATTTTTCGCTTATTCATGCATATTATATCTGCAGCGTAACCATTTACGCAATTGGGTAGAGTTTATATAGTCTCACTGAGATAAAGACAGAAACGTATCTATATATCCCTGTGCAGCTTATTATTGTACACGTCGACATTTCCGTTGTAATATAATATACTATATCCGTTTCGTATACAAATTTCGTTACCAATATACGTATACGCACATATACTTATAAGTTGTGGTCGTCGTTATTACGCGCGCGGTACGACTCAAACATACGTCGGTGGTGCAAGGGAGAAAAAATGTATAAATAATTAGCGACTATCTGATGTACAATATGTAATGTGTTTCGCTCTATTATGTGCACATATGTATGTATATATATAAATTACATACGAGTACACACGTTCTGCGTATACGAATGTGCGCGTGCGTGCAATGCAACATCGTGAAAGTCGAGTATAATACGTTACGTCTATATGGCCGGGGAGTCCTCGAAAAGTGGATTACCGCCGAACCGACAATCGACCGGCAAACGAACTCGCGCGTATTACAATATACATAATAATATGTTATATGACTCAACCGATATACCCTCTCGGACCCACGGGATCTTGTGTGAGTGTGTGCCAGTATGTATGTATGTATGTATGTGAGTGTGTGTGTGTGTGTGTGTGTGTGGTGTGTGTGTGTGTATGTATGTATGTATGTATGTGTGTGTGTGTGTGTGTGTGTGTGTGTGTGTGTGTGTGTGTGTGTGTGTGTGTGTGTGTGTGTGTGTGTGTGTGTGTGTGTGTATACATATTGTGTATTATTATTATTATACGCGGAACGGCATATGGGCGCGCGCGCGCGACTAAAAACGTTCCATATGTTGTGCGGAAAAGGTTGATTAACGCGGACTACCCCCGTCGAGTATACCACGGACGATGCATATGCGGGAGGGGGTCGCATAGAGCCCACTCGTGGCTCTCGCGCGCACAAAAGCGCATACTGCACCGCATCTGCCACTGCAGTTCAACGTAATATTATATAATATACGAATCCCCGCAGTAACACATGTTAGCTGCCCAACACGATGCTCGTTAAACGCTCTCGCCACCGGCGCGGTGAAGCCGTCTCGTCGTCGTACAGTCACAGTTTTAGATCGTGTCGTGTCGTGCGGTATATATATATATATATATGTGTGTATGCTACGCGACGAGGGCGAAGGCCGCCGACGGAAAATAATGATAATAATAAATAATCACGCGCCGGAATATAATACTTATATATTGTATACGTATACGCGTCGATCCAATCGATATGCGGTTTTCGGGGGACGAAATCGTTTAATCCGCCGCGGTGGCCGATGTACATAATAATATATGTAGCGTTTTTGACGCGGCCCGTGTACACTGCAGCACCAGATGTTCGGCGTTCAAATCGTCCGGAATGGACGGTACACACGCCCGCACCTACAATATGTATCGAGGCCCGTCGGTGATACGTCTTGTTTGTGCACGTCATAATATACAGATATGCTGCATTAAATTTGTGACCTTTGAGATTTACACCAATTTTGCGCAGGGCCGGATTTTGGCCTAGACCCGGGCCTAGGGTGACAAAATTTGAAGGGCGGCAAATTTGTACCGAACAAAAAAGAATTAACTTCTTTTATTTATTTTTAAATTTTTATTGATCACGAATTAAAAATTGTCCGAGTAGGTACATAGAGACATGGTACATGATTGTTGTCTATATTTATCCGACAAACGTCGGCTATTAGCTTATTAATAATATTATATTATATAGAATATGTAGCTATAATTTATATATGCACGCATTATTGTCTTACTGTTGCATTGGACTATTAAAATATAATTTGTCAGATAAAGAACAAACACAATTTGATTAATTTATTATTTCGCGGCACTTGAGCTAAATCCGGTCCTGATTTTGTGCACAACCGAAAAAAATCGAAATATCCACCAAAGGTCAATGAAACAAATGGGTTGATGTAGCGTTTTATAAATTTATACAGCTTACAATGCTGCTAGAATGTCACAATTGGAGAGAACTAACTGCCATAGTTGGTGTCTTGAGTCAAGGTACTTAGTTGTATACTACGACCTGAGGGAATTTTATGTTTACTATAATATTTCGAAACTGTTTTATTCTGTATGATTTGTTTATACATATTTGTTTTGAAAGATTTTTTTTTTCTTTAAGGTGTATTTTTATGTAACAGTGGTGTATAAATTCCAGCATTGTGGTTTTTGTAATTTTTGAAAAGGTACTAGGGCAGTGTCATATTTATTTCTCATCCGGTATTCGATATCGTGGTCAGGGGAGAAATAATATGGCATTTGTCTAGGTAAAAGATACTTCACGCTCAAACATCTAGTAATTATTCGTTAGTGTTGTAAAACGACTCCTGAGTCCAGGAGTGGGAGTGTATGTTTACAACCCTAAGTGGCCTTATTCGATGGTTATTCTACCCAGTACCCAGTTATCATCATGGTCACCAGAAAAAGAACCGGATAATATGTTAGAAAATTATTAGATAATATTGAAATTCATTTTCATTTCTCGATAAGATTGTTAATTAATTTAAATTTAATTTAATAAAAAATCTAACAAAAAGAAAAAATTTAAGTTGGGCCTTTTAATAATTAAATATATAGACTATATAAAGTAATAATAGCTATATAATAAATAATAGCCTATGAAAATGAAAAAGTTAATATTTGAAAACAATCTTAAACGTTTGTTATAGTTTATACGCACCCAAACGATGAGCTTCATATTTGGGTCACTTTAGCACAGATATTAAAAATCCGCAATCGAGTTATGCGTTTATACGTAGACGGGTAGATAATGTCCGTCCTTAGATTTTCGCTGTTGTCCAGCTCTTGCGCCAAAAAAATCCATATAGGTATATTACAATTTACAGTACATCCGTTGAACTTTTTTCATGTGGTGCTCGTCAGTTTCCATTGTGCTCCCTCCCGCGTCATTGTGGCGAAGTCTTTAGTCTATACTCTCACTATAATCTCGGCACTTCAGACTAGGTACCAAGTTTTGAGGTCTGAAGTCGAATAATTTATAAATATTTATTTATGTATTATTATTATTATTATTATCATCATTATTACGTAGAACAAGAAGATATAATACAATACAGCTATAATAATTTATCTACATATAGTTATAATGCTATATATAAGAATAACATTGACGGAAAAACTAGGTACAGTTATAAGTATGCTGATTTTCATATTTTATACAAATACACTGTTCAACTTAATTTTTGAGGATATTATTAAAAATTATACGTAGGCGTTATTAGTTTAATGGCCACACACGAACGTACAATATATATATTATATAATTACCCAATACCTATGGGGTAATAGCTATAGATTCTTGATCAACTTAATTTATTTCATTTTTTATTGGTTGACTAGTCAAATTCAGCGAGAATCGCTATACACGGTACACACGCATATTATGTTAATAGATTATACTAAATTAAATATTAGAATTTATAATCAATGATAATACAAAACGAGCTCCTATACTTACAAATTACAATGAATGTATTTGAAAACAAATTATTAACTACAAATGTTCTAATCTAAGTTTTTGTCATTCTGATCAAACTATAAAAACCATTTAATTCTTCGGGGATGCCTTTTTTAAACATACTTTAACAAAATACGAATGACTATTAAATTGACCTGCCAGCCAGGATTGCCCAAACCCCGAGGGGTGACGACCCTTCGTTACAACAACCAACCACCCCTAGCTTGTAAAGGGCCACCTGTTCTCTGCAAGTGCGATTCATTATGTCCCTTCGTATACCCTCTTGTGTGACACTCGTTTATCGAAGTGTTGCAAACCTATGGAAGAAGTGGTAAAATAAAAAAAAAATATATATACTGAGATACATTGAAATCTAATTATTTGATCATGTTCGTTTTTTTTTTTCTTTGCAATTCAAAATGTATATAGTAATATTATTATACTGGTGTATAACTAATATTAACATAGTAAAAGTAACTGCATACAGCATCCAATTTTGTACCAATTTACAGCTGCCTATACGTTTCTACAAATTCATAATATTTGATTAAGAAAACATGGATTTTAAAGATCTATGATGAGTGGGAACCACGGTATCTCTCGTTAAGTGTTATGATCAATTATAAAACAATGAAACCTAATACAAGTAACTAATTAATCACGTCATAACATTACTTATATTTACTTATCTATATATTATTTATTTACATGTATATATTTTTTTATCTCTAACTTATTTATATTATTTAATTCATGTTCTACACACTATTATTAACTAACTCTAAATGTCTTAACATATATTCTATTTAATACACTGTTATATCCAATGGCCACAGTAGCCGCGGATAGTTAAATTCAATAAAAAAATTAAAAAAATAAAAAATAACCAATTAATCAATAATTATGTTTACAATTAATATTTAAAAACTGTTATTTTCGTGATATTATATAATCAAAGTATATTATTTTATAACCACAAAAACTAGTTCAATAACTATTTCTTTTTTAACAAAAAATAAAAATAATTTAAATAAGACAATTCTTGATTGATCAATTTCTTTTTTTCTATTGGTCAATTTTGGTCAAAATATTTCAAATGTAATTCGTGTACTTTTATTGAATTTACTATATTTTACTCCTTAACAAAATCTGACATACAACGTAATTTAAAATTAAAACCTATAATTTCTATTTACCTAATATTTGAATAATAAATATACTTATTATTATATTCAATCTTCAATGGTTTAACCGTTTAACTATCAGCAAATAAATATAAGATAATTTGCTACTTGTCGGTCGTCGGAGTCAAATGCAAGGTATCAATTTGTGTATAAAATTTAACAGTATATTATCTTAAAATGAAAAAACGAACATAGTATAATACTTACCATAGTCCATAAGATATTAATCAATACAGATTGATTTCTCTCATACTTAATAAGAATATTTTATATCATACATTACCAGAAAAAATTATTTAATCAGTAGTCAATACTATATTCATATTACATACATATATATTTATATTTGTTAGACGTCTCAAGTAATGGCTACAGTATTGAAAACGAACCGTCAGCGTCCGTTGCTATATATTATTAGATTTAAATATTTAATGCGATACAACGAGAGATCTCAGGAGACGAGATAACACACTTGGATTTCCTGAGCGACACGACTCGTTCGTCCGGTGTAATAAAGTTATTATCGCATTGTTTCCTCCGCGAAAAGGGAACCATTAATCAGCGAAAACGGCACCGTCTTGCTGTACAATCTGCATTTCAGCCTCATTAACTTTCATTATATTACGTACACGCATAGATATGGCGCACACAACTGTAAGACAAACAGCGCACTGCGTATCCCGGAGTCCCTAGACAATGGTTTAACCCTTAAAACATCCCTTGAAACACATAACGCACATGTATATTAAATACTTCTGTGTTTCCGCGTAATATTCTATTATCTCTTCCATCTGGTGTTTGAATATGCCCGACCAGTCCTTCTCTCGACTCATTTACCTCTTTCGGTCGTTAACTCGCCCTTAACCAAGTTCTTTTGTTGCAATACGACACCGCCGCCCGATTTGCTAACATCAGTGGTATACAAAAACCCTAACCTTTTTTATTTATTTTATTTTTATTTTCTGCGGTAATGTGAGACTCATCAATTTAAAATAGGTGTACACGGAAACTTTATCACGACAAGTTCAATGGACCGTCGCCATAAGTCCATAACTATTATAGAACAAATATTGAATTCACTCCGTTTTGCTGTGTTGACCGTTGTAGAACTGCGATATGTGGAAACGGAGCTTATGATGTTTTGCCATATCTCGAAGTACCACAAATCCAAAGACGAGCTGCGATAGAAGTAGTATACACATTATACCTTGAACAGCTCTTTCGACGGGCATTGTATTTATCAACAAAAATAACGTTTGCAACGGCAATTGGAGAATCAACGAAAACATCCAAAATGCTGCTAAATCAGGAATCTATGTACAGTAAAGCACAAACAATTTTAAGTATCAAATCATTTTTAACTATAACAATATTACCTTTTCCATGAGGTTTCCCTGAACTCCTAAATATAGTCTGGCGCATTCCAACATAAATATCAAAAATAACGATACGGAAATGATAATTTGAAACAGCATGTTCAAACAGCTAAACTAAAAATAATTTTTTATTCAAATTAAAAATCTCATAAACTTTTTGTTTTAAGTAAACGTACTTTAATCAAAATCAATGATACAAATGTATAAAGCCAAAATGGAAAATAAACAATATTAAAGTATAATGACATTTGTAGTGGAAGGCTGGATACGATTTCATTACCTAAAACAAATTTTACAATAACTACTTATTTTTTTAAAATAACTTTTTTCAGCATAATTTTAAGCGTAAATATGAAACAAAACTTATCAAATAGTATAATATTATTATTGGACGCAAGTTTTGAATTTTTAGAAGTGTGTTAAACAACGAATTAATGTATTCCTGTTGAAAATATATCCAACAACCATAATGTACCAAAAAATGTATTTTTATAATTGTAACAAAGTAAGCACATACCAAAAGCAGATCCAACTTTTTCGTCGGAAGGAAGAGATGGAAATATACGATCAGTAATGTTTATCATTGTTTGTCGCCAGTTGTCACTCATTTTTAATGGCAGTAGGTATGGTTTAAGAACCAACGGAACAAAACTAAACAAAAAATACAAATAATGAAAACAAATATTTATCATATCTTCTTACAAACATTTTAGAAATTAATTTGCACATTCCTGTTTCTAATATCACGTTAGATTTTGATTTGTTTTGCAGAAAAATTATACTATTCCAGTCGTCATAATAAAATAACATATTTGTATTTTATTTCTATTATGAATTATGATCATATTATTACTATTTTATTTATATTTATCATACAAATTTTTAATTTGAAGTTAGATTAATATGGCTATTTTTATAAAATTATTGATGAAGCTCATAAAAAACATGGTAAAACACCTTTATGTACCTATGTCCCAAATTAGTGTTTTTAAAATTATTCAGCAATTGAAAAACTAGTTGAATAAAAAAGCAAAAGAGGGACATTCATTGTTTTTCATTCAATCTATGCATGAAAATAAAGTTTGAGAATCACTTAATTATGAGACACGTATCTCAAACGTAACTTGTCCGTGGCGTGACACCAATAGTTTCAAGCACGGTCAAAACGGTTCTCAAAATACAATTTTAACTTGTTAAAAAGTAAATATACATACCACTAAAAATGGGATACTATAATAATCAAATACACCGTATTGTGTTTATCTTTCACACTAAATTTAAATTATTATTTTTAGAAATAACAACACAACTTAATGAACTTGCGTAAGAATATATGGAATACCTATAACCTGGGTATCAGCTCAGATATATTATGCTGCAACCGTGTTTAATTCGGCACTTAAAAATCGCTATGGTTCTTCAATAACCTACTTGTTTCTATCTCTGTATTTTAATCGTTATTCTAACAGTTTTGATCTAATTTTCATGATATTCAAATTGTATAATGTCGTACGAAATTTTGAAATAACGAATAATAATATCATTGGAAATCACCAGCATTGAGTAAAGCACTGAACAAATAATTAAGGTAGGTAATTGATTTAATTGTGTATATCAATTGTGAACTCTTTGAATTTTCCAAGCGTTGTTATTTGTTAAGACTTAAATGTATTTTATAGTTTTATGATATTAAAAGTTAAAACCCTGTCTTAAATATTTTAACGAGCTTGTTACCGACATTATGTTTCAACCTTCTTTTCTATTTAATTTTAAACGTATGTATAACATATAGGTATCTACAATAATAATATATACCTATCATATTATATATACATAATGGGCATCTAGAAAGCTAGATACTCGTATTTACCTCTACCTTTGTAATTATTTCGTTGATCATGTTAATTTTAATTAGAGGGTGGAATAATATTCTCTTAAATAATTGAAAATATTCTTTTATTTTTTGAAAACCGTTATCAAATGACAAATACTAACAAAAAAATGCTTTTACATAAATATAAATATATTTTCTTAAGTCTTAAATTCAAAATATTTATTTATACAAAAAAATATTTACATAAGTAGTACCATTTATTTTATATTTGTATTATAAAATCTATGGTGATACTAATATCTACTTAACTTATTATAATAATATTTTCTTTCTTTTATTTGCCAAAAAGCAATTTAAAAAATATTCACATTTTAATGCTTGAACATTTTACAAAATAAAAAAATTAATATTAATACAGAGGTAACAAAATATATTAAAATAACATAAAAAAATTTTTCAAAAAAAAATTAACTTTCTAAACTTTTTATAGTTACCAGTTTACAACAAGCATTTTATCTTGGGCTCATTTAACTTAAATTGATATATATATATATAAATTCCCTAAAATTCTTTATTATACGAAAAGAAATTCATCAAGTATAAAATATCAAATATACCAGAAAAATATTTTGCCATTGATTTAAATGTTTCAAAATTCGTAAAAATGTCGAACCCCCATCTGGCTGGTTAGCCTCAAAAAAAAAAAAAAAAATTATGCAAAATATTATAATTCTGTCCTGTAATTATAATAATCATAACATTATTATCTTATATAAGTACCTATTCGATAAGTTTCTTTACATGAAACGTATAATGACCAGTAACCATATGTATCAGTCACCCGACTGCTGTGCGAGAAATAAAACTTTTATTCGGAAAATTGAATTATATCTTCACGGATAGGTATCTACCTACTGCAACGAGTTTCGCGTTTTTATACAGCTGAAAATATTAAAATATTTGTCAACAAAGCGAACGTAAAAGTCACGAACAGATCAAATACCACAACCTACTTGCAAAACTATGATTTTTGTTTCTTAAGACTATTTAAAAATCAAAATTCCTCTGCTGCCAAACTGCACACGACACACGAGTTAATATTATATTATTATAATGCACTCAAAACGAAATCACCAACCACAAAAGACGAACGCGTCGTGTTTTTACGGTTTTTTTTTTAAAAAAAAAAGAAACTAGGGTACCTACGTGTATTATTTTTTAATATCGAACGACTGCGACAAAAACAACAATATTATTACATCCATATAGCGTGGTGGAAGTGTTTTGTTTTTTCATCGCGTTTCCATGACGAGATCGGTAGAAAATTACCTCAACGTGCCCTATCTAGCTTTAACCGCAGATAGCAGAAGAGCGCGCACAGTTCCACGGGTCGCGCGATCTCTTCCATGAAACCTAACGGTCGCGTTATCAATTGTATCACATTATCACGAACCTACTGACCAGTGAACGCCGACCGTCGACGTGACTGTGCGGAACAGTGGACTGCGAAACCGTCCTGTTATGCGATTCCGGTGTTATTCAGATGCCCCACGGCTGTCCGTCTTGATTTTCCGTTGATTTAATTGCCTCCATCCCTGTTCTTGTCGGTCGATTATAATGCGATCGTTTGTCCCGTGATCTCTCACTATCAGTGCCCATCCGCGTTCTACATAACATTTTCCGTGCCGTTAGCATTTTCAAATAATAAAATAAAAATAAAAATGTTCCGTTCTATACTTTTCATGGCGTTCGTTTTGACGGTGGTAGTCGCGAAAAAATCATCACCCGACCAAAAGCCGTCGTGGGCTCAAAAAGATATTAGATATTACTCTGAGGCCGACATGGAGCGATTGCTTGACCAGTGGGAGGTAAACGTTAATTATAGCTTTTAAAAATGCCCTTGAAAAATATAATTACTAAATTAGACTCGACCGTGTTACCAGACGTGCCTGAGTAAAAAGTATGTTCTTTCAGTGATCATTAATTGTCTTAAATATAATGTCCTAGGAAGACGAGGAACCTTTAGAACCCGATGAACTGCCTGAACACTTGAGACCTCCAGTGAACATTGATCCAAAATTAGTAAATATCTAAATTTGTTTACTCTGATTTTAATTTTAGAATATGAAAATTTAATACAAACATACCTATTTATAAAATATCGATATCATCTTAATATTACATTAACATAATTGGCTTTTATAAGTTACTTATTTTTGATTAAGCTTAAATGATTTATTTTATATTTCTTTTTATGATGTACGAGTTGGATGAAATGCTTTCAATCTCGAATGTCTAAAATAATTGAAAAGTCTTAAAGTATTTTTTATACAAGATAATATAACAACTGTATGTTTAATTTTGTATTTGCAGGTAGGAAATGACCCTGATGCTTTATTAAAACTATCCAAAAAAGGCAAAACTTTAATGACTTTTGTAAAAGTATCACCAAAGTATAACAAGGATGGAGTTGAACAAATAACTAAACTTTGGCAATCAAGTTTATGGAACAATCACATTCAAGCAGAAAGGTTTGAAAAATTTAGAGTTTTTGGTATACCTATATTTATTAATCAACAATATGGTATAATAGAAAACATGGACTATTATTTAATTACCTTTATAAAATTTGCAAAAAATTGCATACCATCCTACCAATAAATTATTATTGCTTATTACTAATAACTTTGAAATCTTTGAATTATTTTATGAATAATTTATGGATTTATTTTAGCTTAAAAATTATTGATAATTAATAATTGATTTTTGTGTTTTACTCTTGAGAAATCAAACTAATTGATATTTTTATTCCACCATGCAAATATAACTTTTTATCTATATGAGTTCAATTATTTTTATTAGAATACAGTTTTTTTCCTAGAATATTCTTTAAAAAGGAACTTGGTTCTTCTAACTCTTTTTATTCACTAGTTATTACTTTATATTAAATTATATTAATTTATGTACACAGTTTATTTACCATTTTTGTGATAACTTATTATCATAGTTCTTAAAATTAAATTTATTTCTTAATGTTTGCATTAAACAAACAAATTAAATCTTTTTTTCTTGGACTGATAAAATTACTTTTATATCATAGTTGAAATTTTAATCTGTTAACCTTTGTAGTTTAATTGCTGCATTTAATTAGTATAATGTAATAGTTTAATATTTTTACTCTATTTTTTTTTTCATATTTTCAAATAGTATAAATAAAATATTATTTTCTATTATAACTATTTGTAACCATCCAATAAAATAATCATTTCAATATAAATATTATTATAAAGCTAAATCTCATGTTCATATAGTATATTTATGAAAACTAAAATTGGTTGATGCCAAGCATAAAACTGCCTATTAAAACAAATATCTTCAGTGCCGGGTTAAGAAAATTTCCGCCTGGGGGCAGATTTCAAAATGCTGCCCCTTAATACCCTTTGTCAAAAAGTAACTTTTTCAATACTTTTTAAAAGCGTCGAAAAAACGATAAAAAAATTACGAAAATACAGGAAATTTTATGCAAATTCACGTTTTGACCAAATACATTTTCTTAAAATGCTCTAACTCAAAAACGAAAAACCGTAACAACTTGAAATTTTCACCAA
>JAIPRK010000191.1:103070-314024 GCA_025469195.1 Chaitophorus viminalis
AGTAAATCATGATAATAGATGTGATAACTCTAAAATTATTAATATTTTATACATTCATTTTTGAACACTTTAAATCTTATGTTTTCGCCATAAAAATTTGCCGCCCGGGGCAGCTGCCCCCTTTGCCTCCCCCCTTAACCCGGCACTGAATATCTTCAATGCATTAATTCAGATCAAATCAAAACTATGTGTAACATGTAATAGAATATGTTACATTACTTTAGTCAAAAGAGTAAAATAATAATTTGGTCTTTAACTAGACTAGAGTATAGTTAATTCATATATACCACTAAAAATATTGTTTATTTCATAGTTTATAGAAGCTTATTCAATACTTGAAGACCAGAAAATTCACATAATTGTTGTTACTAATAAATAAAGTATTAATAGTTATTTCTTCCGTAATATACCTAATAAAATGCAGTTAAATTTATTATTCTATTGAATAACTTCTAAAATATTATTTAAAAACTTAAAATACAATTATAACCTAAAATGATAAATATGTATTTTATTTTTTGTGAAAAAAAACCATTTGCACATTTATTTTTGTAAAAATTTAAATATTCTATATTCATATGTAAATAGAAAAACATAATAGTGCCTCATTCATCTTATCTTATTATGTTATCTATAGGTAAACTTTGTGTCAACATTAATAGTCAGTTAGCTATAATAATCGTAGGTTTGTGGTACTTGTAAAATAATATTCAATAAAACTTGTAATATACACACGACTAGTTAGAGGGAAAAAATATAATAAATATAAGACCTATTTAACCAAATTAAGTATCTTAGACTTTCAATTTGGGCAATAACTCAACATTTGTTGTAGATTTATGGTTGATGATAATCGAGCTATATTCATGTTCAAAGATGGCTCTCAAGCTTGGGATGCAAAGGATTTCCTAATACAACAAGAAGACTGTGTTGATGTGACAATTGAAAGTCAAGTATTTAAAGGTCCTGCTTCTCCATTTGTAAGTATTCTTTACATTTAAACATTATAGTATACATTGTACAACTAATACATCTACAATATGCTTAAATTCTACATAATTGACTAAATGTACTCACGTTAATTAATTATATGCAATGTTTGTTTTTAAACCATCCAAAATGTAAAAAATGACTAGGCACACTCTATGCCCAAAGGTATTTTATCGAAAAGTCATTTGAGTGTTCATTAATATAAATTAATGTTACTAATAGGTTATAAATAAAAATGTCTTAAATTTAAAATAAATTTTTTTTTCAGGTTCAAGGAGACGTTGAAAAAGTGGAATTATAATTGTTATTTTTTCTTAATTAAGTTAATATATTTCTCTATACTTTAAGTAATAAATTTAAAAATGAAAAAATTTTTGTTCATATACATTATTGGCTTTTTAGATATAGCCAGTCTTGGTACTATTATGCCCTCATTTAATCGTCGTCTTAGAAAATTTGGTGCTTCACATTTCCAAATAACCCTTTTAGAATCCCTATTTTCAAGTTGTCAATTTATTACGAGTCCTGTTGTTGGTACCTTAAGTGATACTTATGGTCGCAAACCATTGCTTTTACTTTCAATGATATTTAGTATTTTTGCTTTTTTTTCCATGGGGCATTGTTATGTGTATTTATCAATAGCTATCATCCGATTGATGTTAGGTTGTTTTAAACACACCCAGATGTTAGTAAAATCATTAATTGGTGATAATGTTCCTAAATCTTTACAATTAAGCACACATGGGAAATTAAATAGTTTTATTTCATTAGCATTCATGATAGCACCAGTATATGGTGGATATATGTCAGAATATGAGAATGGTTTTTACTATCTAGCATACTCTTCCGGTTTACTTTGTGTCATAAATGCCATTATTATTGCGTATTGTGTTCCAACCAAAAAACTTAAGTCAACTGGTCAAAGTAAAAATATGTTTCAACATTTAAAAGAAGTTGATTGGTTGGAATATTGGCCACTTTTTTTCATGAAAATTATGTACACTTCAACATTATCAGTAATGATGGTATCATTTATTATTGTACTTGGAGAAAATTATAAGCTCACACCATCCCAAATAGGTTTTACGATATCGGTGAACAGTTCAATTGGTGTTTGTACCGGATTTGTAGTTGCAAAATTAGAACCATTCTTTCGTAAATATAATTCATTCAAAAAATGTTTCTTTAGCTTTATCTTACTGTTTTTTGGATACTTGTGCTTGGCATTTGCTGCCAATTTTATAATTTTTATGTTGTGCTTGATTCCAATTAGCGCAGCTGGTACTCTTATTGATGTATTTTTAAATCAAATTCTTTCTGAAACCTGCAAAGATGAAAACAGAGGAACTCTGGAAGGTGCCATGGCTAGTTCTAATTCAATAGCTCGATCAATTACTCCCATGATAATTGGAATGGCTATGGATATATATGGTTCTAGTGGAGCATTTTTATTTGGAGCTCTAGCCGCTATTTCTGCTGCAATATTAGCTAAATTTTATGATGGAAAAATAAAACGATCATAAACTTATAAATTGAACAATATTTTTTTAATTTGTAATTTTAATTTTTTCTATTTGTATCAATCTACTTTTCATTATAAATTATATACATATATATTTATTTGGAAACGAATGAAAAATATTTGTACTGAACAAATCCTATTAAATGCTTATTCGTTATTACATGTTCTATATTTATAAGTTAATGTTAATTTGATTTTTTTTTTTTCAATTGAATATGTAATTGGAACATTAATATTAATATTTTTAAGAATTGCATACTTGAAATCTATTATATTATATCAATAAAAATAGTTTTAGATACTTTTAAATATTTAAGTTGTGTATTTAATATATTTTGCTAAACAAATGTGATAAGACATGTTACTACAATGACCCACATAAAACTGTATAATAATATAATATTATAGACAGATTTAATGTATTTTAAAAAAAACCGAAACTTCTCACTTCAAAAAACAACTTCAGTAGGTTAGATACTTTTTAATTACAACTTACTGATGTTTTTCTTCCTTTATAAGTATTGTAAATATTTAACAGTAGTTAAATAAGTAAGTGATTATCTTAATGAATAATGTATTTAATCTAAATATTATAAGAAAGCACAGAAACTATAAGATTTTATTGTTATTCTTATTAGAAATAAAACTATTCTGTATTACTTTTGATTGATTAATTAAAACTTGGAATTTATTGTTATTTTTATAATTAAAATCATTATTTTTTATTAACATTTTATGACCATTGAGTTTTCAAATAATTTATTCATTTACATAGAATAAAAATAATTATGCTTTCAGTCATTATTTATAGATTCTAAACTAAAATCTTTAACGAGTTGAATTAATATTTGTAAATAATTGTGTTCAACCAATAACCTAATCAGGTTAATAAATTGATATTTTTGATATTATTAACTACAATGGTGAGCACTAACTTGCTAAACATTTAATGTTTTTATAACTTAAACAGCTGCCTACAATATTTAGCTTATTATCATAATAACATGATAATTTAACTAGTTTTGTAAAGTAAAAATATTTGTTTTTTAAATTATCTTTTCACACTTGAAATAAAAGAATTTATAAGGTTATATTTTTTCTTTGTATTGACTATTTTAAGTTACTTACATATTTAATTTTTTTTACTGATTTTCCCAAATTTATTTAATTATTTAATCACTTACTATTATTCATAAAAGAGAAATACCAGAATTTAATGACTACTACTAATTATCTTGCTAGTTGTCTGTAATATATTATTACTATTATTATTAACGATCACATTTTGACAAAATATATTCTTATAAACATAGTTATACTTATTTTAGTTAGTTTTTAAATTAAAAAGTCAATTTTTAAATCTCCACCAATATATTTAATTACGCTTTGCCTATACCTATACACGAACATCTAACAAATTTAACTTTCTTAAATTTCTAATACTTTCTAATCTTTCCAATTTCCATTAAATTAATACATAAATAAATGGCATCAAAATGCAGTGAAATAATTTTGTCACTAATTAAAATATTAGGTTAAATGTATAAATGTAAGCAGTACTGCAATAGAACTAGAAAATATTTATTAATGCAAGTTGGACATAGACATAAATATAAAACAAAGTATAGAAGTTGAATCTATTTTATAGTCATACTTTGATAGCAAATCAGTTATTTTGCAAAGATAAAAAAAAATTACATTTAAATGACAAATTATACACAACGGATATTAAATATCAATAATACAGCAGTTTTTTAATATCTGTTATATTTATTTAAATATATAAGTTTATAAGTATAACTAATCAACTTATTGAAATAACATAAAACAATGTTTACACAGATGTAAGGTAAATACTATTGAAAAAAACTACTAGTTTGCCAACGCTTGTTTTTCATTCTGCTCGTGGTACTTCTTCATCCTACTTTCAAGTTCAGGTCTAAAATGTCGAATCAATCCTTGTACTGGCCATGCGGCACCATCTCCAAGAGCACAAATTGTATGACCTTCAATTTGCTTACTAATTTCCCACAACATATCAATTTCTGAAGACTGAGCTTGACCATCAACAAATCTGTACATTATTTTATTCATCCAATTAATGCCCTCACGACAAGGTGTACATTGCCCACATGACTCGTGCTTATAGAACATGATTAAACGAGCAATAGCTTTTACAATATCGGTTTGCTTGTTCATTACAATCAAAGCTGCTGTTCCCAAACTTGTTTGAGCTGCTACCAAACCATCAAAGTCCATAATAGCAGTCTCGCAAACATGCTTAGGTATAAGTGGAGTTGAAGAGCCCCCAGGAATCACAGCTAATAAATTATCCCAACCACCTATTATACCACCAGCATGACGTTCGATCAATTCCTTCAATGGTATTGACATCTCTTCCTCCACAGTGCAGGGATTGTTCACGTGGCCAGATATGTTGAAAAGCTTAGTTCCAGAATTTCTAGGTCTTCCCAGACCCAAAAACCACGCCCCACCACGACGACAAATTGTAGGTGCAACAGCAACAGTTTCAACATTGGATACTGTGGTAGGGCATCCAAAAACACCAACATCGGCTGGGAAAGGAGGCTTTAACCTAGGTTTGCCTTGTTTGCCTTCAAGGGACTCAATCAAAGCTGTTTCTTCACCACAAATATAAGCACCAGCTCCTCTATGGACAAATACATCAAAGTCATAGCCAGAGTTGCATGCATTTTTTCCAATGAGACCTGCTTGATATGCTTCACAAATTGCTTGTTGTAAATTTGACGCTTCATTGTAAAATTCACCACGGATATAAATGTAAGCAGCACAAGCTCCCATTGCACGACCAGCAACCAAACATCCTTCAATTAACTTATGGGGATCATGTCTCATAATTTCACGATCTTTACAAGTACCTGGTTCCCCTTCATCAGCATTAACAACTAAGTATTTAGGACGACCATCGGAAGGCTTATTCATAAAACTCCATTTCATTCCAGTTGGGAAACCAGCCCCACCACGTCCTCTCAAACCAGATGTTTTAACTTCATTTATAATGTAGTCAGTACCTCTTATTAAAATCTCTTTGGTCTTATACCAATCACCACGTTTCAGTGCACCCTTCAGTTGCCAATCATGACGTCCATACAGATTTGTAAAAATTCTGTCAGAATCAGAGAGATTACCATAAGATGATTTTAACTCAGGTGTAGCTGCTGCTGTAGTATTTTGACGTATTTGCAAAACGTTTTTGAACGATAAACTTGATAATCCAAAAGCTGCTTGACCTTTAGGTACCAAGTTTGACCTCACTAACGCCGAACTGTTCATAGTTTTTTTCGGTATTCAACTGTAACATGCAAATGATATAAATAAAAAAAAAAAAAATTAAATGTAAAAAAACTAAATTCAATACAAATTCACCAACCTTCAGGCTAGTCAAATACACAATTCTTGTCCGCAAAAAATATTAAGTATTTCTTGATTCTTCACTGAATAGTTGCAAATTGCTCAAGTTGCGAAATTGTGATTATATGATAATGTTATCATTGTGGTTACTGCGGTTATAATAAACCAAATTGACCGAACCACGGTTGACAAATCACTATTGCTATCATTCAAAAAAAAATTTGTTTAATCATATTTTGTTAAAAATTTCTAAAAAAAAATAATAAATTAAAAATGTAGTACGTAGTACGTTTGACGATAAAGTAGATTTTATTTTATCATGCTACGAACATCAAAACATGTAATTTGCCTATTTATACAATTTATTATGCAATCATATCGTAGATACTCCTAGTTAACTATCGTGCGAATTATTAATCGTAATATTTCAACTTCGATAGTATTTATTATTAATTAATGATGACCAAGAATAATCAACCTATTGTACTTTTTTACTCTTAATCATCAGTACATTCAGTACTACTATAAAGTTATTATAAAGTCTTGTTCGAGAAAAAAAATATGTTTGATACTATAATTTTATATCATCTATGGTAATTATAAGTATACCCATTGACCTTGCGGCTTATGTAATTAGTATTTGATTTTATTTATTGTGAATATTGTGTTACTTTAGTTTGTTCATTTACCTATTTCAATTACCTAAAAGAATTTTTTATACTTTTTACAGGTTGAGAGTTGAAAACGGTTAAAGTACCACACACTATGTCTCAAACATGGCCAAAATGATTACCTTATAATGGTAAATTGCAATCATATTTTACTAATATAAAGTTTTTAATTTATTACTTTTGTTATATAAGGGTATCTGTTTCAAGCATTTTTGACCTGCGCTAGTTGGAATAAATATTATAGGTAAGCTTTAAACATCATTCAAATTCATAAGTATATATTAATAACAAAATTAGGTATTTCTATTATATAATATTTTAATTTCTTAAACCAATAATAATTTTTCATGGTCACTTCAGTATATAATTAAATCTGTTATTAAAAAGTATAAAAACACTTATCAAAAAAGTGGATTGATGAATTTTTCAATAATTATAAAAATCTTATTACTTAGTTAAAAGACTTAAAAATGTATAAGTATATAAAAGCTTTTACGGTTAAAAAGTTTAAATTATATTTAATAGCCTTGGTTAATTCAATGAAGATGGTTGCATATTTTATAAACCACATATAATAAATTATTAGCCTAATTTTTTACTTGTTTCGTTTAATTCTTCATTAAGTCGTCAAGATACAAAAATTTTCAATCAATTTAATTGCGTATTATCTAAAATTCATAATTTAAAAATAAATATGTTATTTATTTATTTTTAAGTATAATATTATTATGTGTATAATATATTTATTTAAAATATAAACAATAATGATTAAACTATTTAATTTTTTTTTTTTTTCAGGAACCCAACATTCCAATCATGTTTAAATATTCTTATATTTATGTTATTGTATTTCTGGACTTGATCAGCATTAGCCTCATAATACCTGTATGGGGAACTCATTTACGTTCTTTAGGCGCTAGTCATTTTCATATAGCCTTATTAGGTTCTACTTATTCATTTCTACAATTTTTATCAGGCACACCAATTGGTGCACTCAGTGATCGTTATGGTCGAAAGATTGTTCTCTTTGTTACAATATGTATTTGTGCCATTGCTTATTTCCTCCTAGGCTATGTGAAATCATTTATCTTAATAGTATTAATACGTATTGTCCAAGGATGCTTAAAACATTCACAACTATTATGCAAGACATTAGTTAATGATCAAGTACCAGGTGACCAACAGACTGCAGTTTATGGTCGAATGAATGGATTTTCATCACTCTCTTTTGTTATTGGCCCCATAATTGGTGGTCATCTTATGGAAAAAAGTGAAGGATTTTACAGCCTAGCCTGTTACACTTCTATAATATTTCTTATTAATGCTTTAGTTGTTTGGATTACAGTTCCAAATACAACTGTAAAGAAAGAAAAAAAAAGCGCATCACCTTTTACAGATTTAATGGAAGTCAATTGGAGAGAATGTTGGCCTGCATTCTCATTAAAAATGTTAGGGGCTGCAGCATTGTTTGCATATTATAGTTCAGTTGGACTTGCCATGAATGAAAAGTTTAATTTATCACCATCAGAAGCTGGTTATACTGGTGCTTTACAAGGACTTACTGGTGGGATAACTGGATTTGCTGCTGGAAAAATAGAAAACATATTTCCGACTAAAAATCCATTTACCAAATGTTTCTACTCCTTCATATTATTGGGATTAGGTTTTGTTGGCTTAACCTTAGCTCCAAATATAATAATATTCATAGTGGCTATGATTCCAATCAGTGCTTCAAGTACACTTATAAGAGGATTCAACAATGAAATAATGTATGAACAATCATCATCTGATCACAAAGGTCTTGTAGCTGGCGCTGGAGCTAGTGCAACTGCAATATCAAGATTTTTAGCCCCTATAGTGTGTGGATTTACCATGGACAAGTTTGGAAATAGCTCTGGTTTCCTGTTATCTGCCTTGTTTTCATTTACTGGAGCATTTTTGTCTATATGCCTAACTAAAAGATCTAAATTCCATGTCGAATAAATTATAAGATATTAGTTTATATTTTTTAAACAACCGAATTATTAATAATTTTTGGTTTATTGTTGGAAAATATAAAATAAAAACAAAGTACTGTGTTTCAAATAAAAAGATGCTATTAATGTTAGTTAATATTAATTATAATCTTAATTTATATTATTTACATTGTATTTAGTGAATTTTCATTTGTGTAAGCAATTTAGGTATATGATAATATTTTATCTGTTACAATAAGCTTGATTATATTTGAAAAATATATGTTCTATAAAGTAAAAAAATATATGAAGTTTTTAAATTATAAAATATATCTTATGTTATTATTGTTAATCTGGGTTATAGTTATAAACTTATAACTAAATTTATGTAACTGAATATTTGTACAAATTTAACTTCATATTAAAATTACTTCATTAACCTATACATTTTTCAGAAGTACAACTTATTGTTATTAAATATTAATAATAATATGATTACATGTATTTTGTCTTTTAATATAATGTAATACTTGTATATTTATTTTTATTTCTATAAAAGTATAAACATTAATATAAGATTACAAAATTTTATGTATCATTTATTTTATTTATTTTTACAAGTCTATATAATTGTAATGTGTTATATCTTTATGTATATTTATAAATTATTTTTAGACTGAATGAAATGACTCATTGATTTTACAATGATGTTTTTTTTTTTGTATCTGACCCTACGTTTTGGAGTTGTAAAAATGGTTTGCTCTTATGGCTACTTTTCTGAAAGAAAAATGAATGTAGATGGTACTTAGGCAAGTCAAAAGTTTTACATTTTCAATACTTTTAAAAGACATCAGGGAAACCATACAAAAATTACAGAAAAGCATGTTTTTTTATAATTGTTGATAAAAAAATGTAGTCAGTTCAAAATACTTGAAAATTTAATAGAAGATTCCACAGAAGTTGTTTTTACTGTAATTTCAAAATGATTCAAATCCATAAACTAATATTTTTCATAAGCGTTTGAAATGCAAATATTGACATAACATTTTAATTTAAATATAACATATAATATACCTATACGATATATATATATACAATGATACCTATCATTGCATTCAAATTGACCAAATCCATTGTAATAACCTATCCTATGAACGAGGTACACTCCACCCCTACTGTACAATAAAGCAAAAGTAAAAAGACCCATCCGGTTCTTTTAACTTATGAAAATGTTATACAATCTACTGTAACTTAAGCTCAGCTTAAAAAATAGATATCATAACTGTAATTATTGTTAATTTATGATGATTTAAATAAAAATTTTCAAAATAGAAATTTTAGAATCAGCTTTTTTAAATTATCTATCGAAACAAGGACAAGTGGGTTTAGTGGAAGTTTTTTTGTACTGTTCATGATTATATTTATACTTTGGTGCAATGTCCCTACATCCTAGGTACCATTGGAATGTTTTTTAACTTTTAAAATGTAAACATTTCTCTATTATTCAGATATTTTATATAAGTAATATCTAAACTTATTAAGTAAACTGTTTATATTGAGTAGGTATTTAAATTTCAGAGACTTTATAAAATGTTCAGATTGCAGATGTAATTCATTAATGATTTTAACATGGGATATGGATACTTATTAGAACCCACTAGAATTTTCCAGATTCATCATGTGGCCCTTAATTCATTACCTAACTATAATATGGTTATAACTTATAATACTTGCCTATAGTTTTTAACCTAAATTTGACAAAGCATAATATAGTATACACTGCCTTCCTACATAGGACCCACACATAACACATTAACAATGCATAACTTAGGTAGGTACTATTAAACTCCTTTGGTACGTATTTCTATATACATATTATATATATATACCTATGTATTAACAGTTGCAACATCAAAACGAAAAGGAAACAATAAACATCATTGTATTGATGACTTCTAACTTTGTTTTTAATGTTTGAGATGTTTAAATTCTTGTACATTATACAATTGCTGCTGAGTTGTACCTAATGTTAGTAGGTATATTAACTATTTCGGGGAAGTAATGGGCAACCAGTTCCCCCGACGTCATCGGTTCTTTAAAAAAAAAAAAAAAAAGGTATATTAACTATTATTTATTATTATTGCCAATCGAGTTAAGATAGGTAGGTAGTATAAAGTCGACCTCGACAGCTGTTCTTGTTTACACACATGTATATTACAATAATTGTATTTGTTTGTACACAAATGATTCTTTCAAGATGTGCCTACCGCCCGTTTATTTAGTAGGTATTCATTTTTCTGTGTCCGATGATTTAATTGACAAAAAAATAAACATTCATGTATCACGCATAATATTTTTTTCTTCGGTTGTACTACGTGACTACCTTAAAATTTTAAAATTTGATAGAGGAAATTATAACTAACTAACAGTTTTGTGACATTGACAGAAAGAACATAAATATGTCATTGAGATATTTACTGAGAAATGATGATAAGTAATACACGATGCACATCAATAGACAATAGTACAAAAAACTCGTGGTGATTTTGAGACATTTTTCATCGAGGAAACAGATACTATGAAAGTAGACTAGGTATATTACATATATATATATATAGCATATTGCATTATATCGTATTCGGTTCGTTGAAAATAACGATTTCGTCTCAAAAATAATTACAGTAGGTAGGTACAAAATTTAATGAGTAATACACTAATACCTATATCAACGCGTATAGAGTCTATAATATGGAATAGTCAATGAAATGCCTAAAACAATAACCGCGACATGTTGGATGATAAATAAATAATCTTGTGGCTATTTTATTGAACAGAGGACATCAATTTAATAATAACATCAATAATACACGAAGACGGCGTATTTGTTGTCCTTGTTTTATATGCAAGTATGCGCATTCTCTGTAAATACAATTTCGATAACGTCGAGCGATTAATCAGCTTCAAGATTAGTTTTAAAACAATATGTCGTCCCAATGAGTGGGTACTGAGTATATAAATCACCGGACTCTCTGAAATAGACGTATACATGTGAATGAATTGTTCAAGTTACCATACCGTACAACAAAGATGACAAGTATGAAAATTGTACTCGTTTTAATGGTGACAATTCTGAATTCGGTATGTATATAGTATAAACTGCATTAAGTATACCTATGCCTTAAATAATTTAAACGCTTAAGAAAATTAAAGAATTTTATTTTAACTTTTAATTCTTAGACAATTGTCTTACCTACTTGAAATAGATACTTTACGACTTTATAAAATCATTTTAATTTGGTACGAATGGTATTGAATCTTTATTTATATTTCCATTTGAATTAAATTTTGTCAATAACAGGTTTGAGAAAAACAATTTTTTATTTTCCCCAGTACTGAATAGCATACAACTTATAAGATTTGAAATCGAAAACCAACAAGTTTATGTGTTTATATATTTTTCAGATCAATAGTTTACCAGCATTGGACATTTCTAATGAATTACCACATACAGGCCACACTCAAGAACTAATAAGCATTTTAAGGAATTCACAGCTCAATTCACTTTTACCAAATCCACAAACTCCTTTTTCCAAATCTAATCCCAATTCTTACACTCCACCGGAATCGTCTTCTACGTTAAACCCATATACGAATTACAATCCAACCTCGCAGTTGCCAACGTCTCACGAATCGCCACTAAACCTCAATCCAACGACAGAGCCTAGTAATGAATATTTAAGGACGTCATCCATTTCAAATCAAGCTTCCAATTCAGCTCTTTTACCTCCGGCGACATCGAATCATCCGTTCAATCTCGACCTACTACTAAATTATAACCAGAAAAACCAGAAATCATTGACATCGGGTTTGCCTCAAAAACCTGTTCCAAATTCATATCAAGATCCAACTCAGCTGTTACAGTCTTCTCTTCGTCCTCCAGTCACTGATGAATTGCCTTCAAAAACAACTCCAGTCCTAGCTTCTACTTCAGATCCAAGGATTTCACCACTACCAGATCTTTCACAGTCTCCAAGCAGGAGTTCAAAATTATTATCAATACAACCATTGAGTTTATCGGCTAAAATGAACGAAGAAATAC
This sequence comes from Chaitophorus viminalis, assembly GCA_025469195.1. Classification (NCBI taxonomy): domain Eukaryota; kingdom Metazoa; phylum Arthropoda; class Insecta; order Hemiptera; family Aphididae; genus Chaitophorus; species Chaitophorus viminalis. The sequence goes on from JAIPRK010000191.1 coordinate 115,701, forward strand.
TAAAACTGTTATCTGGTTCTCCAGCGACGCCATTACAAGAACCTTTTATAAACTCTTATCCAAATAGCGTACCCAATCCAAATTCAGCCCTCCATACAGACACTCCTTCACTTATAACTCCGAGTTCACCAGATCTTCCTTCTATTACTTCTACAGTTTCACAACAACCACCACTATCTCCACCGTCTCCATCACCACCATTGTCTGCAAATGAGCTATTAAATGTCTTAATCGGTTCACCAACCGTGGTGAAAGAATTGACCTCCCTCCTTGAAAGATTTCCTGCCCAAAACTCAAATTCAAACCCTTCAATGGCCGATGATGGTCCTAATCAACAACCACCTGATGATAAACACTCTCTAGACCAATAATTACTTGAATAATTATTAGCTTAACATTACAACAAACACTAAATGCAATAATAGATCTTAATTTTTTAAATATTAGTGTATAAATATAATTAAAACCCAAGACGTAATAATTTATAATAATATATTATTTTATTTTATACTTATATCTTAGATTGTATTTTATTTAAAACATTGTAACAAAATTATATTGAAATATATATGTTATATTATACCATTTATAGGTACTTACCTATTTATTATTTAAAATTATAGATATACTTACGTGATTTGGTACATGAATATATCATGTATACATCAAATAATTTGTTCAAATTATGTACAATATGTCGGGATGTCATAAATAGTTAGTGATGATTGATACCTATGTGTAGTTATAGATGCGAATAACACTAAACTGATACGTTTTATTTTTCATATATTTATTTTAATCCAATGATTTTTAATGTTTAAAATAACAGTGCAATTAATTACATTTGAATTAAAATTATATCAGTTTATCACTTTCATCTCACGATATACCTAATTGATACTTTGAAAGTACACTTTTTGTAAGAAAAACACACAATTACGTCTTATACGCTAACAAAATCTGATTTGATTAATATTTAAGTCGGTAATCGACTGCATTCATTGTATTTATATTTTTTGTTTTTGCTATGATAATTATTGCTTATAATAATATACAGTGATATAATGAAATCCGTCTGAGACGAATCGCACTAATATCTTAGCCGTAACATAATATAATATATAGGTATTTTTTCTCGGACAGAAATGCAAAAAAACGTATTCATATATTCAACTCGTAGTCAATTTATTGGCAATAGACTTTTATTTATTTATTGAAAACAAAAAATAACATGACAGTAACATAATACTACAAAATAATGTTAAAATTAACATATTAATTAGTTTAAAATATATAAATGCTTGACAACGACACACTTGATAAAAAAGAACTGTGCCATTGAAATTGTAGGAAATAGGATTTATTCTGTTTTATTATATTCTATGGTTTTATTCACTGTGCGATTACATTTGGAAGTCAGTTTGAAAAATCGTATGACATTTTCAGTGTGTGTGATAATTATATATAGATATATATATATATATTGCGTTCAAAGAAAATGTCCAACGAATAAACGTATTTATATGTATAAAAATGCATATAAACACATTGTACAAAAATTCAAAATATACATACATATATGCATTTACAGAATTGTAAAAAATCACAAAAAAAAAGGGCCAATATATAAAATGGAAAAAAAAATTCGCACATTATATTATATCTATGAGAATTACATTATATATATAGAATATAAAATAATATATGATTTATTGCATGATTAATGTGTAATATTGTATCGTTGGGAATTCGTACGGACGTGATGTAAACCGCGCGCGCGTGTAACATATCATAATACTCGGCCGGTTATTGTTGGCAAGACGAAGAAGCGTTAGCGCTGCACCGGCGGTTCTTGCGGCGGCTGCTGCGACAGTTCGACGGGATCGGTGCAGCTTTCGACCGCGGCGTAGTGCACTTGCCTGTGCGACCGCATCATGCGGTTGTTGCCGTACCGCTTGCCGCACACGTCGCACCGTATCGTGCGCCTGGTGCGCTCCGGGCCGCGGCCCGCCGTGTTGCACGCCACCACCTCGGACCATATGCGCGCGCCGTGCTCGGCGTGCACGTGCTCCGTGAGCGAGCGCACGTCGACCGCGTAGACGCCACACACGCCGCACAGCGCGGCCCTGGCGTCCGGGTGTTCCCTGGCCACGTGCTTGTCGAACGCCAGCCGGTTGGCGGACAGGCGGCCGCACAGCTCGCACGTGTACGTCACCCGGTCGGCGGCGCCGCGCGTGACCGCGTGATGCGACCAGTGCGCCGCGCTCGCGGACAGCGACGAGAACCGCCTGCCGCAGCCGGCCGCCGGGCACGTCAATCTCGGGTCGTCGCCGTGCGCGTCCCGCACATGCCTCCACAGTGCCTGCTTGTCGGCGCACCACGCGAAACACTTCTCGCACACCTCGGCCACGGCCACGACGGGCCGCAGTACGTGCCGCGGGTCGCCGGAGCTGATGGACGCCAGAAAGTGATCGGCCACCGGCATCGGGTCAGAGTTCAAGAAATCCATACTGCTGCAAGGTAGTGTGTAATATTATTATTATTGTCAGCTGGAAAACGTGGACAAAAATAATAATAATAATAATAATGATGATGATGTGATAATCATTTATTGTACGATAATATGTAATGTACGACATGCATACTACATACTATGGCAGATGCAAAAAAAATTGAAACCTTTGAAATTTGATTGTACAACGCGAATATTAAACATTTCACGCACAGGTCGAATTAGGTTCATACTATAAATTATAGTCTATAATCAATAGGACTAATAGCGGAGCACTGGCTAGAATGGATAAACAGAAGGACCTATTAACCACAATGAAATCTCGAAATCTTGAGTACATTGGACACATTATAAGAAATAATCAGCGATGCATAATGTGCTACAGCTTGTACTACAAGGGAAGGTAGATGGAAAAAATAGTGTAGGAAAATGTTGGCTGAAGAGTATCCGTGATTGATATGGTAAAACATCAGTTGGTTTATTTCGGACATCACTTGACAGGGCAACCTGCTGCAATACAATATACATAGTTGTCATAGGCGGACATTTGGTTGAATTTTCAGGGGGCTATAATAATCCTATATAAAATGACCCACGGGAGCTTCACACCCACACTCTCTTCCCATACACAATAAAAACAATATATAGCATGAGGCTAAGCTAAAAGTGACCTGAAACAACCCTCATACAAAAACTCAAATGTTGTCACTGCTATAACTGCTATCGACCTTAAAAAAAAAATTTCAATTTTCGTAGTCTTTACCTACCTACGTCGTATAAGGAACCTCTGTGGCAAAACGTTGACCCAATGGTTTAAGCTGAGCGTAGTTACGTCCTCAGTCAGTAAGTCAGTTTATCCTTTTATTTAATACAAATTTTGTTATTCGGCGTTTCTCGGAATTTAATTTCCTAGTATTATGCCATTATGATTACCTATAATCTATATAATATGAATACAAATAACCACAGGTTAAAAGCTGTAATTAATCACGAAACGCTATAATATATACTGATTCTCTATATACAGTGGTACAATTACGGAGGTGTTAGGGGTACTGAAGCACTCCCTTCTATGTCATTTTGTCTATGTATTATTGTAATCTCAACATTTCAAATATCAAATACATACTGATCCCAAAAATATAAATTAATCCTCAATATATCCTCAACATACATTTATAAAATTATAACATATCAACACAAATTGACCATAATCGATATAGAAATTGGCTTAGGCGCAGTATGTTTTGTAGCAACGTTTCACCAACCTGGGTGTCACTAAAATCGTAAAAGGTTTATCAAATGAAATTAAAACAGAAGATGTATTAAATACATTCCTTAACCTATAAAGTGTACTATAAAGTTGTTTTTATCAATTTAATTATAATACAATTATTAAAAAAACAGACGAAAATCCAAGGTCAAGTGAGATACAGGGATGGATAAATGATATTGCTGTATTGGTCTTGTGAACTTGAATCCAATTTATCAATGTCCATTGTTTTCGAAAAAACAATTCTGAGTAAAAGAATCAAAAGGAAAGAGGTTTGATATTTATAATAATGACTAGAAAGTCGAAAGTCGAAACATTAGTATAAATATAGAAGTAAAACTAAATTTCTTAATAAGGTATAGGTTTAACGATTAATCAAAAATTGCAAAAGCTTATCAACAGCACATGTTACACTAAATTTTTTCAAAAATTATGAAATGTCTATATAAAAAGTTAATATGAGTACCCAGTGTCACTACGATCACCAAAATAACAACCAAGCATAACTAATATTGTAGTAATATTTTTAATTTTTACACTGTTTTTCTCAATTATTATTAAGAAAACTGTTGAGAAATTCAAAATATCACCCTCTCAAAGTATCGACTAGGATACTACTAGTTAGACAACATTTCAAATTAGAAAAGTACTAATTATTTATAAATCTCAGCAATATTTCTGGTAAAAATCTTGTAAATGTGTGACTTTATGAGGTACCTATTTTACTACAGGTATTAAATTCAGTACAGCCTATTATATAGAGATTACTAGGTACACATGTACGGATGCACTAAACCAACGTCCTACATAGGCTACTGTAGTGCTGTTTTTCTATACTTTGCTTCGTTCCTTTTTAAACATTATACTATAAGACATATAAGTTCATTGTTCATATCATTAAAACTATTAAGACTACAAAAAAAATTAAGAAATATTGTCTGTAATTATAATATACCCATAACACATAATGATGACACTAGAGAGTAGAGACTTCGTCTAGCTGGAGTAGTCGTATAGATGACGAATATAGTCTGATAGTCTTTATACCTTATTTACGGAAATACGCTACCAGTTACCAATAGTCTATACCAAGATATTTTTAACGTGCAATTTCCATACGAGTTATTAGAATATTTGTAGTAAAAAAAACTTTAAATAAGCAATGGATATCTAATTAATAAACTACCTATATAGTATAAATTATATTGTCTTGTTGGTAAAATGTCACCGTGGTACTAACTACTAGGGTAGGTACTTATAACTCATGTATAATAAAAATAAATTATACTTACTTCGGGCACTAACTGTTTTTCTTTTAATAAAATATACAAATATTGAAATTATGGTGACGGCATTAATTATTATTGTATTGTACTATTGGTCTGTATTATACCTATATATTTATATAACTTCGTCATTATTCAGTTTTCAGTCATACTATCAATTCATCAAAACGGAAGAATACGATTTATTATGTTTGGTTGGTGAACGATGACTCGAAATACACGGATTGTAGGAACTATATAATGTTCTTCTGTTTTTATTTTATTTTATTTCTTTTTTATGGTGGGGTTGAAAATGCAATCACCCTCGTTGCATCATCGGATTTTGGTATAATAATTAAAGTACGTAACCAAACTTATACAAACTATAAGTATAAAAACTTGTATACATAAAAAATATCATAAGAAATGCAATATACTAACATAAAAGTGTAAAAAAGAAATATCTATTTAAAATAAAATAAACAATTTAAATTATAACAAATGCTTATCCACATAGGTCAGTTTTACTCAATAGTTTGTATGTCAGGATGGCCGAGCGGTCTAAGGCGCCAGACTCAAGGAACACCTTGGCCTATATCGTAGGCTCGAATTGAGCGTTCTGGTCCTCATCTGAGGGCGTGGGTTCGAATCCCACTTCTGACAAATTTTTTGTTCTTCATCAGAATTTTTATTTTTTATTTCTTTTATAATACCACAGAATATAATAATTATACATATTTATATTATTATATACATTTACATATATAACTAATAATAATAATTGTATTGTTGCAAGTTTATTATTTATATCTGTAGGCACAAACAAATTATACTACAAAATGTCAAATAAAAAAACAGGGATAATAATAAAATCACACTGACTTATGTGATAATAATATTGTATCCATATTCTGTGTGCCCTGGTGGATTTTTTGTTATTCTATGATAAGGCTGATAACAGATCTGTTTTTTGTTTACTCGTTTCTCCCCTCGAATAGTAATTAGTAATGTTAAACTGTTAAAGTTTATTTAGATTTGTGTATTTTGTACAATGTACGCCATCATAATTAAAAATCTTTCAAATTTGATCAGTACCCTTTAGTTAAATACCATGTCCATATTCGAATAAATAATTTTAGTTTTGTTTTCAATTAAAGAAATCATAGTTCCTAATATTGTCAACATGCTGAACATTGACTATGAAAATATTCAAAAGTAAGTCAAAATAAAATTAGACATTGTTCAAAATGTTCAATCACAAAATAAATTTATTCTGTGGTTCGATTGTTAATCTTCCTATGGTTGATAATTTTACAAAAAGTTAAAATAATAACAGTTTACTGTATAATCTGTTTGTTGTACCAGTGCATTTAATTTTGTACAGTAAGGTATCTTATTAAAAAAAACTGTGTATATTTATATTTCAGCTTTTTTCCTTCATTTTGGTTAGACCTATCTATAAACAATATAATTTTGATATTCTATTACCTACTGTTCAATATACTGTCCATTATAGAAATTTATTAGCTCTAAAAAATTATTTCCGTTTTTAAAAATTATAATTTGAAAGATGGATTTTAACCAATTGAAGAGTCAAAAATAATTGTTTTTATCTATTAAATAATTAAGGAATATGAAGTTACATTATATTAACTAATACTGGACCTTTTGAAAATACCTATTTATCAAATTTTATATTTATATGTAATAAGTTGGCTCTTTTTAAAAGAATAACATTGTATTTTAACCAATAATCCTAAATAAATTCACATAATTATTTGAATGTTTTTAATTATGTTTTTAGGTATCCTACTGTAGAATGTGCTCTTTGTGGATTTTTGTTTCGTAATAAAACCAGTTTAAAAAATCATTTTGACTCGATGCACAATGGTAATAAAGTTTTACCAGGTTTTGCATCAAAAAGGTCTAGGAAATGTACTGATTTACGATGCATGGAAAAAGGATGCCGGTGTAAATTTTACAATAAACAACTTTTTATTAGTCATTTGAAATTTGATCATCAAATTGATTTTGACATACGCCATTTGAATTTTACTTCTGAAGATGGTAATATATTTTAAGTATAATTTATATATAACTTGTTTTCTTTAAATTATATTCTATAACTTATAATTTATTTATTTTTAGAATTCTTAACATGGAAAGAAGACTTTGAACAAAAAAATAACAGTCGTTACGTACGTGTTACTGGTTGTAGAACACTTCATGATGGTAAAAAACTTTCTTATTATTATTGTAATCGATCCACTTATTTCACTAGTAAATCCAAAGGAGTTAGAAAACGTAACACACCCATTAAAGTAAAAGGTTTATGCACAGCAACTATGAAAGAAGTCCAAAATATTGATGGCTCTGTTGAAATATTATTGTGCGCTACACACTATGGTCATGACATATCATCTGAGCACATGAGGATGACAAAGCGAGAACGAGAAGAAATAACTGAACTTATTCAACAAGGGGATCATCCAGATTTTGTTATCAATGCTGCCCGTGCTAAGGCATCAGATTCACTAGGACGTATGCACATGTTAAATAGAAAAGATATTAAAAATATTGAGCGTAAATTAGGAATAAGACATCCAGAATTTATCAAACAAAGAACGATTAACGATCTCAGCACAGATAGGTGGATTCTAAAATTACAACGTACTCCTGATAATCCTATTATTTTTTATAAACCTAATAATGTAGCTTATGAAAATTTTGAACTTAATGATCTTATGTTAATATTTATGACTCGAAATCAACAACATTGGATTAATAAATTTGGAACTGATGGAATATTCATGGTGACTGAAATGAGTATGGTTCGCGCCCGATTATATTTGACTGTATTGTATGTTTGTGATGAATTTAATGTTATGTTGCCAGTATGTTTCATGATGTGTAATGATAGTAAAGTTTATCAATCATTTTTTTTAAATGCCATTTTTAACAAAATGGGCACGATTTATGCTAAAGCATTAATTACTGATGACAATTATGACTTGTATGAAAATTGGTGTTCAATCATGTCACCTGTTAAGCATGTAATCAACCAAAGATATATCGATAATCAGATTATAGAAAAGCTTCAGACTGAAATTGAAGATCAAGACTTACAACATGAAATATATGATAAGATATGCTCATTTTTTAATGCACCTGAGATATTTGTTAAAGAAGAAATTATAAATTATACAAATAATTATCTAAAAATAAATAATAAAACAAAATTATTTGGAATATTTTTTGATCATATGTTTGCTAGTAGAGCAGATATGTGGGCATTCTGTTATTTAAAAGAATCTCTTAATTTAAATGAAATGATAGATATTAACACAGTATATAATCAGATGATTGTACTTTGTGAGAATAAAAAACATTTTACTCCTAATTTATCAAAAAATATGCATATTTTTTTCACAGCACTTTTAGATATTCAAAAAATTAGAAAAACTAAAATTGAAGAAACTAATATTTCCATATCAAACAGTCATAAAAATGCTTTGTGTTATAATTCTACACATATTTTTCCTGTGACTAGTAATACGTGGAGAATAAGACTAGAAGATGGTACAAGTAATAATTTTGTCACTGTTACTCGAAAATTTTGTAAAATCATTGATTGTACGGTAAAATGTAGTGCGTGTTATGATATTTGCGCTCATATTTATGAATGTTCGTGTAGTAAAGGGGAAATTAATATATGTGAACATGTTCATATGTTAGGAATTTTTAACAGACGGATCCAAAACGATATAGATGATCAAGTAAAGAAGGAAAATTTAGATGTTAAAGATTTAAAAACAAATATTATGATGAAATTAAAAAGAGTTATTGGTAATATAAATTTTGTTAATGATGAAGAAACACTTAGAAGAATCAGTGTGGCATTAAGTAGAGTTGAAAATAGTATTGCTAAAGTAAAAAATTCACATGATAGTTATGATGATTAATGTTAAATAATACTATCAATATTGTGTTACTTAAGGATTAAGGATTAAAATTATTATCTTTTTTTTTTTTTTGCAAAACCAGAATGGTATTATGTTATGTTTAATTGATAATTCTTGTATTATATTTATTATTTATACTATAAATAATTTATTCTATACTTCATTCCAATAGAAAATGTACTGGTTTTGCCCATATTCAATGACTATGAAGCACTGAGCTCTATTCCACATTTTATCAAATTATTTTTCTTGCTGCCTCAGTTAATTTTCGAACATGAGCAACAGGTTGCAATAACTTTTTTTTTTTTTGGTCTGATTTATTTTTGGATAAAAACTGTTTACCCTCTGGTTTTTTCTCTTTTGGAATGGATTAATGAAGTATAAACTCATTAGTCATTGTATATATAGACATGAAAATAGCCTTTGTAAATATTATTTCAACTGTCATCTCATAGTGTATATCTAGTCTGAATTTGGTATTTGCATATATATTTGTTGTAGAATTGAAAATTCCAAAATATGTTTAATTTTTATTAATAATTAGTATTTAATAATAATAATTACTGTGTTGAAATAAAATATTTTTCAAATTGTAAAACAAAATGATGTTAGAATATTTAAGTTTACAAATGTAGTTAATTTGTGATGATTACAAATTAAACTTAGTTTTTGATACACAAATATTTCAAAATTTGACTGTACAGTGTACACATGTCAATTTAAATTAATTTTTGAATATATTTTAATAAAATGTTCCACTACAAGCCTATAGTCTACTTGGTTGGCTATAAGTCGATGCTAGACCAGACGTGAACTTGAGAATGGATGGGAAAAATCTTGACGGCCAACAATTTTTAAATTTTGTACTGGTCTATTTAATCTAATCTTTGAATATATAAAATATGTTTTGTTGTAATAAATGCTATTAGCTATTATCCTTATAACATTTTATTAAATTGTATAAGTACAGTAAAATGTATTTTTGAGTACAATGATATAAACATGAATATACCTATCAACTATTTACAATTTGTTTTCTGGACCTTGAAATTTTTTTTAAAATTATTCAAAACCCTTTAGAAATGAATTACCTACCCCATACTATAATTGTGTATAAGTACTATATAACATAACATTGTACAATTACTGTATAACTCTCTATCTTTCATATTATTTTACAATTTGTCAAATTTATAAAAATAAAATAATCTTGAAACTGTTGTAAATAGCCATAAAATGATTTCAATCTATCCTAAATTACTTGTAACATTTAAGTTTTTTTTTTTTGTTTAATTACAATAAGATATTCCTATTTTCTAGCATGGTTGCTATCTACAGCTATAAATATTTAAGTTATAGAGTATTTTTGGCTTTTTGAACATGATGGGTATTATAAGTTATAATGGAGTAGTGATAGGTTGAGGTTAAGTGTTCATTTAAACAAGTAGGTTGTGAGGTTGTTGATGTCAAAGACGGCATTGTATCGATGATTATCGTATGTTGAGTTGGTAGTACATTCAATTCTGAATAGACTTGAAGAAGCTATCAACCAAATTGTTGGTTATGGAGATATGGAATTTTGAGGTCTCTTGAACATTTATGTTTGTTATTATTCTTAAGGTTTTGAAATATTTGAAGTTTTTTTTAAGTGAGTAAGTACACATTTTCTCCAGATGGGGCAATACATATTAATCAGTAAAAAGCATAAGTAAGCAAAGGGTGTAGTATTTGGTTATAAGTACATAGTAACATTTAAGTAAAAGATAGGTATTCAAATTATTTATTGTATTAGAATGATTTATGATCCATTTTTTTTTTTTTTAATTGAGATGAGAAACTTTATGCTTGTCATTAGGTAACTTATAGGAGATTGAATACTGCATTCATATATTTTAATAATAAATTAATAAATGTTCTATCTATTAAATAAATATGTTTTATATAAAGCATAATTTTACTTTTTAATATTTTTTTTTGTGTTAGATTTATATTACAAATATATCCTATATTCTTAGTAATCTTAGCGCATTTTAGCTTATTTTTAATTCATGCTGTGATAATAAAGACATTTTTTATCCTATGATTGGTTTGACAAATGACAAGTTTAACAGAGTAATAATGAAAATGACTCATTACTACTTATATAGTTATTTATATTTTCTTCATTGCAGCTATAAGTTGAGCAAGTTTATAAGTTTATGTGTCTAATACTTTAATATATTTAAATTAGTTGAATAAAAACTGAAGGTTCATATTTATAATCTATTTTAATTATAAGGTAATAGTTAATATCAATTGTGTCTGAGTATTATCCCAATTCCCAATAGCAGGCATCTCAAAGTATAAAGTAAAAATCGACTATCTTGATTAAGATGAATTAAAATATAAACTAGGTATAAGTTTTTATTTTTTATCACAAAGATTTTACGGGTGTTATGTCTTATTTGGTAGTTTCATAAACATTGCTAACATAGTAACATTCCACTATTTCAGAATCATGGTCAGCATTTATTTATTTGGGAAAACATCTTTGTAGCATTAATTACTAATCATAACTTGCTTGATGGCAGTGGCGGCTTGAACTTTTTTTTGTTTAAATCACATGTAAAATTTTTACACCGCCCATCCAAAAATATTAGATAATTATGTGAGTTTATTACCTTTTCCAACCACGGGACACCAACCCACTCATTATTTTTGTGAATCACGTGCTTCAAATATACCCCATTCATTTTAAAGTTCCTCATAGACAATCTAGACACCATGCTCAATTTTTTATTCCTTATTGTACTACAAATTATTTATCAAATGAACCACTTAAACATCTCATAAAAATTGCCAATGATGACCGCTCCTTTAATTTCTAGTTACCTATACATTTATTTCTTTATACTTTATATCATTGATATTGTTGTACCACTATTTATATGTACCTTTGTGGCTTTGTTTATGTTTAATATGTTTAATGTTTAATACCTGTTTTTTGTTCAATAACTAGTATTTTTGTATTACAAGGGTCAAACCCGTTTAATTAAATAAATAAATAACTATTTGAAATTTGATGAGTTCACGACGCTGTGCCAATAAAATGAAAAGAATAAAGTTAAATACCCAACAGATCAGCGGTCGATAACCGGTGGTCGGCGATAAAATATAGGTGGTCCGCAGAAAAATTTGAACGTTATTTGCAATTGCAATACTATTTTATTAATTGCTTAATGATCTTCCAACCTTCCTTTATTTTATATAATAATTATGAGACAAATTATTGTATTATGTTGCTGTGTAGGTTCAGTTTATTAAACGGTAAATAAGAATAAACACTTAATGCAATCACCATTATCGCATGTTATAAAAATATATAAATTGCTACGAGGCCTCATATTCAGTGACTATATATATTATTAAGTGTCGAATGGATAAGATTACATATACATGCGTCGTTATCGAGATTAGTAAAATGAGTATGTCTTTCAGGCATTGTCACAAAGGTGATGCCAAAGTCAAGCAGTCCAAAATGTTTTTCGTTGTCAACTTTTTCCTATCGTAAATGCCGTAAACCCCGTAAATAAACTGGTATTTGTATTTTAATATTTAATTATTGATCACCCATATATGTTATGTATACTTAGTAAGATAGGTAATCAATGTATAACAAAGAGCAGCACGCCAGCACAGTATTATGTTGGAATTAGCACCATTTACAAATTTCATTAAGGACCAAAGGATACTATGGTTAGATCACTTATGATACGAAGAGGAGAGAACGAACAGTTAGAGTAGCATTGGAATAGAAACTAGGTACTTGGAAAAGTTGGTTTGGGTGGAGGAAGGCCTAGAAATCTTCGCTGTTTAAGAATGAAGAAGGGCAGTACAAGATAAAGACAGGTGGTGAATGGTGATGTATAGTAACTAATAATGGCCGCAAAAACTCTTAGAATTAGAGAGTAGGTATGCCAAGGGAAGAAGAAGAAGGTAATCAAAGTAGGCATGTAGGCCCTAATAATAATGTTCAATTATGTTACAATCATTTATTTCATTTATTAAAAAAAAGTAATAATAATTACAATACTACCTACAAGTTATAACTACCAATAAAGAAGTTAACAAATGTATAAAAAATTAAGTAGGTATATAAAACGAGGATAAGTACCTCCTTATTTTAATATATTTTTGTTATTTTCTTATACAAAATATATACATAGAATCTAGACTCTAGGGTCAATAATCTTTGAAAGAAAAACGTCTTAGTAAAATACAAATTAATTGTGCCTCCATTTCCTTTTGTCGAAACAAGTCATCTCGTACCTATACAATGTATAGTATACATTTCTCGGATATGAATTTCGTTTGGGGTCCAAACAAAAGTCTTTATTTGTAATATGGCTTTGTATTTATGGTAATAATAATGATTTTATTTAGCAAAATTTGTTGATAATCTTCATTATAAGTATGTACTTCAAGTAGAATAAATTTTAATGGTAGATTTAATAGGAATCAACATTTCGAAAATAAATAGGACATCTAATTATATATCATTGCAGGTTTGAGATTCCATCAACCCATATCAGGCGTACTTTTTAATTCTCACACAGTAAATCTATAGAGAATTGTATTTTGATCAATAAAATTTTTAAATTAATTATCAACTTATCTTCATTTAGGTAATATTTCTTTCTTCAGACTTGTGTTTTGATTAATGTTTCATAACTTTCGGTAGATGATTCGGTACCGATAGGTGGTAGGTAACTACCTAATTAATGATTAGATTGTAGGTAGTTTATGACGTTATTATGTAATTGTTTTATTATGAATATCATCATGTGAAGACTGTGAAGATTCGAATTGTAGCAAGACTATGAAATATGTTAATGTGACTCCGATTATCTAAAAATGCACACATTTTCTGTCATTCATAATCACTAAATATAAACATTTTTATATTCTATGTTGATATATTATAATTTATATTATTATGTCTTAGTGACGAATTCTATGTTTTCTTCGTAAATTTAAAATTAGTAAACTGTTATTCAATATTCCGTTCAATACATTACCGTTGTTATCAGAGATAGATTTAACATTATCAAGCCACTGCACGCATGTACAACGACTTTACGTGCTGCTACTTGACGCATAAATTCTTGCACCTGTGTTCCAAAAGACCAAACATATTTGAATTAGTTACTATAAATTAATATAAATATATATCAAACACTAAAAGTGGAAAGCAAAAAAATGTTCAAGAATCTACGTAATTGAATGTTTTTCATAATTAGAATGGCCGATGCTGTAATATAACATGGCGAATATAAAAATATATAAACACGATAGATATATATAGTTTTAGCCTTAGATCCCTTTTAATTCGTTCAGTTTATAATTAATTTTCATTTTTTCAAAAAAAAATTATAGTTAAAAATAGTCGTTCACTTAGATAGGTTATGGAAGGGCCATCCAAGTGTCTCGGTGCAATTTTGACAATATTGCTGAATAGACTTGCTGAACACTTATCCAAAACGGGAAAACGAATGGTGTGATTTTAAAAAACGATTTTAAAATCTGGTCATATTATATTATGTTTGTTCAATCAACGAGTCCTATTCACATGATGATATTTTCAATTCTTAGGCAAGTTTATAAAATTATATAAATTATTCACCTATCATTAGTTTAAACCCTCGACCAGCGTCTGCAGCCTAGTACCTCGTTGCCTGTGGCCTACAGCTGCAGGCCTACTACAACTTACAAGTATTGATTAAACATGCATATTTGTATGTTTAATCAATAGTATAGGTATAAAATATTATATATATATATATATATAAATTATATATTTTATTAGTTATAAGTTATAACTATTTATAGAAATTTAACTGAAAATCCAAGACTATTTACTTTTTGTTTCTAATACGTGTAGTTATTTAGATGATATTACCTATACCTAATGAAAAAATGACCCTGACTAAAAATATAAAGGAATTAGGATTTAATTTACTTTATTTATTGGCGTCTAATTATATAAATCAACAAACGTATCTAAATACAATGGGTCAACGGCTAACAACATACTCACTGCTTCTATTTCTTGTACTTGACTTGAGTATGTTTCTCCAGAAATCCTACTTTCTTTGAAAATATCCAATAACAACGAGTTCAAATTATCGAACATTTCACTCGACTACATTTGATAAAACAAACAAAAATGTGAAAAATGTATAACCAAATATTATAACAAATAATAATGTACACCATTCATAATATAGGTTTTAAATATTAATCACTAATCAGTATTAATATATAAAATAATAATATCTCATCAATTAAGGAAAGAGATTCGTAAAAAGAACCGGATGGGGCTCGCTCTGCTGTACAGTAGCCAGTAGGGAGTGGACTAGTGGAGTACACCTCCTTCATAGGATAGTTCATTACAATGGATTTGTTTTTTTTCTTTATTAACTTTATACTTACTCGTTTCTTCTCAGACTTTTTACCCACAGCTGTACACACAACATACATATTTACAATCACAGATCGTAATACGTAATATGTATTTAATTTATGATTTCCAATTTCCATAAACAAAACATGAGAAGTATAGGTTATACCTACTATAACAGTCTTCACGTGTATACGCAATGCACTATTCAGGGTGACAGCCAGTGGCGCATTTAGGGGGGAGGGACAAAGGGGGCAACTGCCCCCGGCGGCAAATTTATAGGGGTGGCATTTTTTGTGCCTATATATTTATTAAAAATTATAATAATATAAAATATATAGTTTTGTAATTTATTCTAAAGTAATGTTAGCTGCTAGGTACCTAACAAAATATGAAGCAATTTGAAAATAATATGTAATTTACATAAATCGTTTACACATACGAAATTGTCGCAAAACAATTTCAGGTTTGTTAATAATTAACAAACCTTACAATTATTGTTATGTTATAAATTCAGACTACCTATGGCCTATGGGCTATGAAAACATAAATCGATTATTATTATTTATTATGTTGGATGCCCGATGCAGGATGGTGAGAAGGCGAGAACATCGATAACGTAGATGGGTCCTCGTACCGGGTTATCTGTGTTTATTGTGTATTCTAAAAATAGTTGTTTCTTTGATTGTTCGTTCTTCGTATTGAAAATGTTTGGTCATTCCTGATTTCATAACCGTGGTCTGTTGTTCGTAACTTTAAGACTTAAGTCACATTATAAAGAACCTCAAAGTTGATGGAAGACCAAAAAATATTCAGCGAATACTTAAATTTATCAAAAATAATGATTGTTCTGAAATGTATCCTTACATTGTTATTGAGTTAAGAATGTTATTATTTACACTATGTAGTAACTGTTCCACTGAACGGTCTTTTTCAGCTTTCTTCTTCTTCTCTACTAAAGGCCTTGACTTGTCGTTGCAAATCTGGTACGCCATTCATCTCTATTAGAAGCCAATCTTTTCATTTCTATATATCGACTACAGCCAGCTTGTTTTATCATTTCTTCTAAGTATGGTTTTCTCGGTCTGCCTCTTCCTCTATAACCATTTATTCGTTCCTCAAATATATTTGTCATAAACAAATTATGCCTAAGTAAATGACCGAACATTTTTCCATTTCTTTCTTTTATGGTGTTTAATACAATTCTTTTTTCTCCTACTTGGTTTAATACATCTACGTTACTTTTCCTTTCTGTCCAACTAAATTTTAGCAGTCTTCTCCATATCCACATATCCATGGCTTCCAACTTCTTGTTTTGCCCATTTTCAATTTTAAAAAGAGTAAAATCATACCTAAGATCAAATATAATAGAGAAAAGATTAAATGCGTTAGCAATCCTAAATATTGAAAACGACATTACAACAAAAGTTAAAACTAAATTATAACAATGTTATTAATAATTTTGCTACAAGACAAGCACGAAGAAGATTTTAAAAGCTGAAAAAGACCTTTTGGAGGAAAAGTTTTTACATAACCTCAATGTTTGAATGATGTTTAATAAATTTGCATAAATAATTTTATTTTTATTTTTTTTTTTTTTTTTGGAGGGGTTAGGGGCGGCAAAAATACGTTGCCTCGGGGCGCATATTTTCCAAATGCGCCCCTGGTGACAGCCACAGGGATATAATATTACACTGTATTTATACATACTTGAGCTGTTAGTTCGTCGCACGTACACGACAAATAGACGAACTGCCCGAACCACGCGATCAGCTGCGTGACCACTAAAGCCAGCGAAACGAGCGTGGAGCGGCCGTGTTCGTCGGCTACAGCGCCGGCCGTGCCCTGAGTCAGCCACCGGAACACCGATATGGCCACGTACGTGACGCGCACGGCGGCCAACAGGACGGCCGCCATGAGGTCGACACTGTACGCGCGGCACACGCCACCCGTCACCAGTTCGGTGACATTCCAGTGTTGGTCCGCGAGACGCGCGATGACGGCTATGCGCTGGTGCCGACGGCCGCGGTCATCGTCGTCATGGCCCGCAGCCGCAGCGCGTGCAGCACCACCGATACGGCCGCCGCCGTACTGCCACGGCACCACCGTCGCGGCGGCCGGCCGAACGCGACCTATCCCGTGGTTGATGGACCGCATGCCATTGTTGGCCACGGTAAGCAATGCGGCCGCGGTGCCGTGCGCGGTGACCGGTGCACAACTGGCCACCGCAGCCACGATGGCGATCGCGGTGCGCCACGCCGACGTCGCCGCGGCGTCCCGACACGCGGACACCGCAGCGTTCGCGAACTGGACGACGGGGAACACTACGATCAGGTACCCGGTCCACGGCAAGCGGCCGTCCACGTCATCGCCGTCGTCGTCCGCCGCAACGACGTCCCGCGAGCACACGGCCGCGGCCTCGTTCAGACACCGCACCGCGGACCGCCGGCGCCACGTGACCGCGGCCAACAGCGCGCACACCTCCGACATACGGTCAAGCCACGTGACCGCGTAGTACGCGCACGCGTACACGCACCACACGCCCTCATGGCAAACGGTATCGTAACACGACAACTGTGGCCGGCGGGTGATCGCGTCCACCGTCATGGGCCACGTCTCCGCGCAGATCCGATGTGCCACTACCAACAGGCAGGCCGCGTTCCACCACCGCATCCGGGCCCGTTGCGGCCACCACCGGTCGGTCGACGACGACGTGCCCGCCGTGAACTCGTGTCGCGAGCGGCCGGGCAACACCTGCGGCACGATCTCGGCCACCAATGTTCCGGTCGACTTTCCCGTCCAGTACACTAACGCTGCCCACGCATTGAGTGCACCGGACATCATCATGATCATCCGCGTCTCTGCGATCGTATATCGATTATTTGCCAGTACGGGATATGCGCATATTGTTATGATTAGAGCCCGGAAGTTCATGCACTCAAAACTAACAGAATTTCCATGGAATTATGCGATATACATGCATTTTTTGACGTTTTATTTTTTACATAGTTTTGGTATAAACAAGAAATTCCCGAAATGGTCGATTCTGACTCCTTGGAGGTCCATATCATTGAAAAAATAAACTGTCAAAGTTTTAGTCACATCCTTCTTATTAAAAGTTTTTATTTTTTATACATTTATTTTATTTATATATTTAAGTTTTTTTTGTCGTTCTGTAAGTTAAAAATAAAATTAAGAATTCAAATTTAGTAAACCCCACCCCAGGGCCGGTATATAGACATATAGTGTCAATTTTCAAAAACACGTTGAAGAATTTATAAAAATATTATATCATGGAGTCTACAAAAAAACCGAAAAAAATCTGTCGGTAGTCTACAGGACAAAAATGTTTGGGAATCACTGGTATAATGATATTATTGTATAAATAATAATTAAAATATTAGGGGAAAGATCACAATATAATATATAATACGAAATATGTTGTAATTTTGAATTTACCTTAAGAATTACAGTTTACAACTTAGGATTTCGACAGGTTTTCAAATACAAACAAATATTTTCAAACATATTTCAATGCAGACATAATTTTCAACAGATCCATTTTAATATTTTAACATAACCAAAGTTCAGAATTTTTTCGAAATATTATTATATATTATTTATTATTAGTCATAATTATGCAACAAATAGAATTTTACTTTAAAATATGCGTGTAAACATAAACATAAAAATATGCAAAAATATATGCAAAATAAAATTTAATTTTTAAACTCGTTACGTTGAAATTCAAATATGTAGTTTATCTATAAAATTTTTGGTGTGCTCAGTAAAAACTCACATTTGCATATACTTCCGGACCCTAGTTATAATATTGTAATATACATGTATACTTACTATAATGTTATATTAATTATAATTAAAATATTGTACTATAATTGTTATTTGTTTGTAATAAATAAATTATAACTCGCTCGAATGTGGTTCTATACACTACTTATATTTTATATTTATATAGGCTTACGATCGCGGCATTTGTTCTTTGGTAAACTTTTTACAAGTATATATACCACTTACTTAACCGTATATACTGCTGCAATAACTCATTTCAATCGTTTTGATATATCGTAGGTATAGTATATTATTATTAAATCCATCGCATTACGATTGAATTGCAATGAACCTTCAGTGTATTATTATAATATATTGTATTGTTCTTACGTTCTTATTATGTTAGTGT
Source organism: Chaitophorus viminalis (assembly GCA_025469195.1). Taxonomy (NCBI): domain Eukaryota; kingdom Metazoa; phylum Arthropoda; class Insecta; order Hemiptera; family Aphididae; genus Chaitophorus; species Chaitophorus viminalis. The sequence continues at coordinate 135,350 of JAIPRK010000191.1, forward strand.
GATGCGCACTTGACGTTATTAAAATACGGTGTTCGGATGGGCGTGTTCAATTTACATAAACGATGCGCAGTTAGTACATTACAATATAGTAACATAACACCTGATTCCACTGAACAGTTATTTATTATTAGATTAAGTTGACAAAAAAAGGCATAACATGTCTATGGCTACATATTTGGATGTTATTTTTGATGTAATAAATTATTTTGTTGTTGTTCAAGAATTTAGAAAAAAAAAAACATCCTCCTCAGAAGAGTCCGAATCTTTACTCAAAGGATCAGTTTTCTTCTTCATCCTACTTCGAATGAGACTTCGGAAGCTTTTTGGGTCTAACTTTGTTTGTTGTCAGAGTATTCTTGGAAGAGTTTTGAAATTGCTGCAGCTCATGAATGAGCGGATTGATCAGCCATGGATAGATCTCCTATGGCAGAGGCTAGAGGTGTTCTCAGGATATTTCAATGGAGGGGGATGAAGAAAATGATTACATAATTAGCCGTAAGGTTAGGTTAAGGTTTCACCTCACAACTCCCACATTATAATAATGAATATTAAAATAATGATAGTTGATAATATCAAATAATTACATAATTCAAGTCATTTTCACTGTACATTTTATTTAAAACTATAAAACAGTCAAACAGGGTATTTTAATTTCTAAACAATTATTTTAATAATTCGTTTTATGTAAAAATTCAAATTAATTTACCTAATGATTTATCTCAGTTTTTGAGCTAAAATATCGAGAACTCTTTCCGAATCAATATGCACCTCTTTATGAATGGCCAACAATGTTAGTCTATTAAGACGGTCGTAGAAAATATAATCATAATATAAGAAAAATAATTAATTATGGCTATAATAAATTTACTGTTTACTTCAGTCATTGTGTTTCTCAGATAGGTTTTAAATCTTTATTTCGAACATGAGAAAGTCCTTTCTGGAGTTGGCGTGGAGACTGGCAAGGTGCATAGTATTTTTAAAAGTTAGTAGATACTTGGGAAAATTTCAAAACTACATAAACGTAGTACATCTATGGCTGTTTTAGGAATCTTATCAATTATCTTTAATTTTGACTGCCATATTTTCAATAAAGCAATAACTGTATATGAACATCTGTATCAAGGTAAAATTTAACAAGTTTTTCAAATGGTTCATGTTCAATAATTTGTGTTTCAACAGATTTCCTGCTATATGTTATCACTTTATCAGTGATAAATAATAATATTGTTTATGGTTGGTGGAATCAATAATCACGACGAAGAAAAATAGCAAGAAATAAAAATAAAAATAATAACTAGTCAATATTGAAAACATTTATCAAAAGTAGACAAAATGTATGTTTCTAATATGTAAAAAAATAAAGAACCTTGGGGGGGATCTATCCCCCCCCCGTGAGAACGCCCATGTCCTAGAAACTGAATCAAGTGGATTCTCCTAAATTCATTAGATAACATGCAAGCGTTCTCAATTTTGTCAGCATAAGGAGCAAATTGTAAAATTATCCAGATTGAGTGGTCTTCTCTAGCATTCAATGACATTGCCGTACAGGCTATTACGAAATCGGGGTTGTTCTTTGTGGATAGTTCTACAAATGCCTCTTCGCAGAACAATCTTGCGAATACATAAGTTCTTTGCTTGTTGGCGCACACGAATTGAAGCAGATCATAAATATTTCTGGCAGTTCGTGAGTTCGTCTATAAATTCCTAAACGCATGTGACTTAGGAATACCGCCAATGTCATGCCTGTTTCCTCGGCTGCTTTGTGTCAAGTCACAGTCCAACTGCGCTCAAACTCAAGAGACAGCCTGCGTTTAAAAAACCATCGACCGTTGGTTTACATTCGATGGGCGCACATATTTTAGCGGTTATCAACACAGAAAGGATCTCCTTGGAACTAGGCGCCATCTTCTTCATATATTGATTCCACCAGATGAAGAAATCAGAATTGTGAGGGGCTGTTTATGGTGTTGGAGAGCCCTGCCCGAACAAGGCCTGAAATCGATCTGTTACCGAGGTACATAGGTGTTCGACTACTCTGGTTGGCTCCTTGACTATCAACCGGCAACACACTCCTGTTAGAAACCCGAGATATTGGATTGTTTTGTCAACTTCTGAGGTAGATGAAGAGTCCAAAGATTTCCATATGGCTGTTCCCCAATCCAATACAGACTTCTGAGTGACCATCACTCGCTTTCCTGCCCCTTTGAATGACCTGGACACAGTTTCATTCACCTCTGACTTTTTTTAATCTAGGAAAATATTTCCCCTAGGCGGAGCTGTCCAAATGGAAGTATCATGAGAAGTAGGGACTGTCCAACCTTCTTCACCAATCAACAAATTTCCTTGGATAATCTCGACCCCACTGCAGCTCACGTGATAAATAAGAGACAACATAGACTCTATGACGGAAACCTCAGGAACCTTCCCGGTCACATGAAATTTTAACCATACCTTAGCATAAGGAATGACAATATCTAAAGTTGGTTTGATCCTTTTCTTTAATTTTGAAATATAATTAACTGAGAAATAATAATCGGACCAGTCAACCGGAGTTGACAATTCGACGCTCTTGTGCGCACACATAATCACTTTTATAATAATAATAATAACAACAATAACTAATAAGAAATTAAGGTGTACGCGTTTTAGCTTAAAATCGTTTTGTTTTTCACATTCGTTTACCAACCATAATAAATAATACGATTGTCGGTTGATGCAATATTTTCGTGTCGTTGTTTCTCCCAGCTCTGGTGACTGAAAACTTTAATCTAATTTCAAATAATTAAAGGGACTTTGCTCACGGTTAATAGATATATGTTATATCTATTACCCGTGGACTTTGCTTGCCAACTGCTGCGATAAAAACACAGTATCTCGTTTTTTTTTTTTTTTTTAGCGGTTAAGTAATTCCAAGAAGTTTTCATCACGGCTCTAGATTATAGTACCCATTGAACTACATAATAACTATACAGTTATAGTATATAATAACTATATATATTTTTTTTTAAATTAGCTTTTATGAACAATATTTGGCTCAACAATTATTTGAGTAATAACTATAATATTATATAGTTCAATGGGTTCGATAGATTCATAAGACGTCATAACACGATTTTAAATAACTTATCAGTTATTGTTATCAGTTATCACTTATCGGATCGTTATTTAATTATTTTGTCGCAAAAAATAAATAACAATAAATATTAAAATCTATATACTATTGAAGACCTTATTAAACTTAGACTTTAGAGATATCTCTAGTTTTAAATTTTCTTGATAATTGGCTTATAATTTCTTTGTTTACATTATAGAGTGATTAATTTGTTCAATTTAAAATTACGACATTTCATGCGAACCCAAATCTACTATCTACATTCTACTCAGCTTTAATTATAATAATATAATTACTTGACCATTACTAAAACTACCAATTTTGTGAGTTGTGACCACAATATTGCAAACAAAAATATATTTCATTAAGTAATAATTCACTGAATGATGAGTATTAGAAAGCCTCTTATTCCCCAGTGTCCAACTGTACCAGTTGAAGAAGAAATTGAAGAAGATTTGAAAGCTATTGATGAAACAGAAACTCCACTGCTGACTGGTGAGTATAAATGTACAGCTTACAAGATTTAAAAATTGATAAATATTTGATTTAGATGACGCTAAGGATTTGTTGGAATCTATTGGGACCGAAGTAGTTAAAACTGATACACAAGATACTGCTCAAAAGCTTGTGGATAATGTTGACGAATTAGAACAGACAATTTCAGAATTGGATAAAAAATATAATGAATTGATGAATTGTGAGAAAGAATTGGAAAAAGTTGAGGAAGAAATTGACAAACAGATAAAAGAAATGACGAGGTATGATATTTTACATAAAATTCATTAGTGTAAATGGATTTTTCAATCTACAGCCTGTAAAGCTTTTTTTACTGGATTGCTATGTTACCTGATGTTTTGAAAATATATTAGATTTCAATTTAATGATTTCCTATTTTGAAAAGAAATATTAAGTTATAAAAAACATAATAAAAGATGTTTCTTCAGATTTTGTTCTTACTAATTAATTATAAGAAAATAATTCTTGGTCCATGATTCCAAAGTATATTTGAAAGTTTGCCTATTGCAGTTAATAAGGGTATGGGTAATCAGTTTTTAATACAAAATCTTTTCTACTCCCAACGTTTAAAAAACAAAATTATCCTAGATTTTTTGTATTCAATTTAAACATCTGCAAATGTTACTACTGGATCACTTCTCACGTTTTCATGTCTTTGTATATATTATGCACATATGCTTATTATAAATACCATTACAGATTGTACATATTCAGATAAATGTTAAAAAAATGAGAACATCAATAATAACATGCATGTGTTGACTATTAATTAAATTATTATTCAATAACATAAGTTGATGATGAATTTTTTTTTTAATTCAGAAAAACTTATAAATGATTTTTATTTTACATACATCATATAATGATGGAATTTGAAAATTATCTATCAACCACATTAATGATATTCAAATTATAAAAATGAAAATAGTATTTAATTAATACTTTTTATATAACAAAGTATTTTTAAGTATATAAATAATAAATTGTAATTGTAATAATAAATAATAATTGTTAAATGTTTCTTATAATATAAATATAGATCAAATATTAAAAAAAAAGTTCTCGTTCTTAGTATTCTTTAATAATATATGCATACATATGCATACATCTAATTTATAGATCTTGTTTTGATTTCAAAAATCATAATTTGCTATAAACAAATAACATTTTTATACTTAATATTTTTTCATTATTTATTTGAGTTTTGAAGCATAAATATATTTTTATATTATTATAAATAACATCCAGTATTATGTGGTTATTCTCTGTATTTTTTTATAATGTAACTGAATAAAGTTTATAGTCCTCCTGAGTTAATAGACAATCAATAACAATGAAGTGTGTATTTGAGAAAAGTAATTTCTCCTAAATTATTTAGTTATTTTTATTGCATTATTATAATAAATGAACAAGTAAAGATTCTGAAATAACTTGTAGAATTCAATAAAACTCATAGATAAACTCTATGATTCCATTAAACTCCTCAAAACATTGTTACGTTCATTTTAGCATAGTGGTGAAGACATTGTTATTGTTGTTTTCTTAGAAAAACTTCATATATTTATAGAATCATTGTAATAATATATTAATCATGTTTATTGTATATAATACTCATGTGTCATTTTTGCTAAGAGACCATATATTAAAATTATGAATATTTTGATACAATCAAAAATTAACTCTTATTTTAAATGTTATCCCCAACTATCTACTTATGCCACCTTAGGAGGACAATGTACTTCTTTTAAGACTTAATTAGATATAATATGTAGTACAGTATAAGAGTTTAAGATATCACTAACTTAAAATTAAACGGTTATTTATTTTTGAATAATTTCTAGAAATTAATACTTTTAACTTGATAAATCCTTAAAATCTTTAAATTCTAACAGAATAATTGGCTACTTTCAGCTCTTAACACGGTCATTATTGTTAAATTGATTATTAATTTTTGTTTCAGCTACATTTCTGATATTCAATCAATTCCTCCTGCAGTTAAGTAAACATTTACAAGATTGAATTTAATGGACATTTATTCAATTAGGTACTTAATTATTTTATTTTATTTGAAAAATTAAAATATTTATTTACATTACATAACTATGATAAAAATGAGATCCTGTTAAAAGATAATTATATTTTTGTTATAAAAATGTATACAATAAAAATCAATTATTTAAGTAAAAATGCCAATTACAACATTTAAATGTTATACTTTGTTTATATTTTTTATGTACTACATGGACATGCCGCTTTTTCTTACAGCAGCACTCAATAAAGGATTTGGATCAGGTTCTTCGGTAATTACTTCTACCTTTACCCATTCTTTGTTCGAACTGGAAATTCGTATTGCATCAATTACTGCTTGAACGTACAAGCTATCTTCAAAAGTGGCTGCAGATGAGACTGGTTCTTTTACCCAACCTCTTTTGTCTTCTACTGGTAAAAAAGCCTCTCGTAAAGCACTTATCATTTTCAATAAACCTTTCATACAAGGTCTGGGCATAATATCTGCAGAAACCACATTTATCGCATCTGATTTTTGCATATCTTCTACATCCAAGTACAATACTTCATCTTTGTCCTTGTATAAATCACCACCTTTGACTATTAAATTGCCTTCAGTGCCACACATGAGTACTTCTTGTATATAAGTTCCAGGTAAATGATTATTCAATGTAACTGTAACTAAAGACCTGTCCGCCATTTCCATTTGAAATGTACAAAAATCTGGACTTGTTACTTGTCTAACACCAGTCATGCACTTGAAATCTTTATTGAATGTTTTAACGACACCATGAACACGGATTGCTTTTTGTTCAGTTAAATATGTAACTAGGTCTATAACATGACTACCAACTAATGTTAGTACACCGCCGCCCATTGTTTTATCGCATAACCAATTATAACTATCACCATACAAACGACCCATTTGTACTTTTACATCACATAAAAAAACATTACCAATTCTATTTTCACTAATGTGTTTTTTCATTTGAACAAATGCTGGTAAAAATCTCAAGCTATGATTGACAACTGAGATAAGTGAAGGATAATACTGTGCAGCATGAACCATTTTGATAGCTTCACTCTGACACAAACCAGCTGGTTTATCGCACAGAACATGTTTCCCAATGCCTAATGCTTTAACTGCTATTTGTGCATGAAGATTAGGAGAGCAAACTATGAAAATGAGATCTACATCTTTCCTTAATAGTACATTATCAATTTTATTAGTCCAATAAGGTATTTGAAGACGTTTAGCAGCTTCTTCAGCTTCATTCATAGTGCGACCCCATAGCGCTTCTACTTTGAAACCCTTATCACGCAAAAAGGGAACGATTATTTCAATTACTTTGCCTGTTAATAAATATAAAATATTATAATATAATTATTAAGCTTACAAGCATATTGTTATTTTTTTTTTTCTACAATATTTTCAAATGTGTTTGAATAAAACGTTTAAGTCTTAAGGAGCTACTAAGTAATATTTTTTGTCAGAAATGTAACTTATTATGTATGTTAATATTGAGTGGTAAACAATATTAATAACATAGATTTATTAGGTTTCAATTTCAAAGAAAATCTTTTAGGTCTCTATTACCTATTATTATTATCAGAAATTTAATGTATTATGAACCTATTTCATTTTCAATTGATGTTAAATAGATAACATTAAAAATATTGATTTGATGCAATTTAAAATTACCTGTTCCAAAAACACCAATACCTGGCAACATTCTCTTAACGAGAACACTATAATACTAAATTTATAAATATAATATACATATAAATATATAATTATTTATAATAAAGTGAATAAATAATTTAAATTTAAATATTTAAAACAAGTGACTACCTATTATACTTTTTTAACAAAATCTGAAAAACATTTTATTTCAAGGAGCTTCTATACCTAATTTTTTCTTTAAGTACTAGTTGGGTTATCAGTAGTTAATTGTTATCAATTATCATTTAAAATATGAATTTTTTTTTTAGGTAGGGTAACAATAATATTGCTATCAACAATAGTTACTAATTAGTAATACTACAGTTTAAAATAAAATCGTGCTACTTACTAATTCACAATATTCACATTATTGTCATTTGTTGTTTCTTAATTGTTAGTGTTACTAAGACATTACCTATTTGAAATAATGCTTAAGAAAATTAACTAAGTAATAGCATTCGTTTGTACATTATTTGCTCAATTGCTCAAATACTTTTGCTCATTCATAATGGAAAAAAAACATCGAAACATAATCAATGATAATATATCGGATTTAATAAATGTTACTACTAACATTGAAGCCATTGTAAATAATTTACTGGAAAAACATATAATTAATTATTGGATGAAAGAGTATATTTTGGTATGCATTTCTTACTCAATGTTTTCTAAACTCGTGTAACTACCTAATAACAGATTTTTTTTTTTTTGATTCTTATTATTGAAGGGATATAGGGAAGATGCGCTTAAAAACAAAAATCTGTATTTAGTGATTCAAGGACGTGGACCTAAAGCGTTTTCAGAATTCTGCAGAACATTAGAAGATACATCAAATATTAGAGCTCGCAACATTTTACTATCTTCAAAATCACGGTATTTTACATTTTTATTCCTTATTTTTTTTTTAATTAAAAAGCATTAAATTTAAACTTTAAGTGCATTTAATGCTAAAAACAAAATTAATTTAGCTTTGTTGATAACAAATATTTGAAAACTATCTTGGACAAATTTTTTTATATCATATATAATTTAGAAGACACCATTTATATGATCCATGGATATAAGGTACAGCCGCTTGTTAGATTCAATATCGTCTGGAACGATATGGACATATTATAAAAAATTTGGTTATAAGACTTAAATTTCATTAGAAAAATTGAAGAGAATAAACTTTTTAGTTGGATATTAATTATTGTTGGTTTCTAATCATGCCATCAACCATGAATGTACAATAAATTGTATTGGTAACAATTAAGGAGAGAATGACAAAAGTGACGAGGAGGAGGTTGATGTCATAGCTGATTCACTATCCAAAGACCTTAAAGAGGCTTTAGATGTGTTGAGCTGTTCATCACTATGGTACTAATTTTGAAATACAGTACGAGTACGTGCAATATACTTTCAGAATAATTGAAAATAATAAAAAACAAAGTGAAATCACAAATTTTTTAAAACAAATCAATAATCTTATGTATTATGTAATTGTAATTATTATTAATTAAAACATTAAAACTGATTTAATATGTAAACTATTTAAGTAATAAAGTAATCTGGGAAAGTTATTTAATAATGTGTAATAATACCTAATATTTAATTCTAAAAGTAGCATAAAATATATTATGTCATGTGTGTAATTAATAAAAAATATTCTCGTTTTGTACCCACTTTACTTATAAGGTTCACTTTAAGCTGGTCCCATTGTGAGTCTTATAAACGGTATCTATTATATTTTATAATTTTTATAATTAAACTAAATTTAAATTATTTATATATTGATGATAAGATATTACAATGATATTTCATATACTTAGAAATTTTCATGTAAATTAGTTAAGAAAATTGTAATATTTTTGTAGTATTCTGTTTCGGAGAAATTTATTTAGTTCATATTTTAAAGTATTAATTTGTTATATATATTCCAGCATTGGAAATACAGGCATACCAGATGATTTATTAAATAATGGTTTAAGTACTAATGGTTTAAATCATGATAAGCCATATGTCAAAATTCATCCTCAACGTCTACGCATGGATTTAAATGATGAACATTTGCCTATCAGTGTATGGTTTATTATAATACAAAATAAATATGTTTTTTAATATTTTCCAACCAAATATTTATTTTTTAGGCTTATCCTATGGGTTCAAATCCAAAAGGCCATGTATTAATTCTTAATATGACCAATATAGAAATTAAAGATGAAGGAATTATACTGAAGAGAGAAGGTTCAAATGTAGATGTTGCATGTTTAAAGCAATTATTTGAAGGTCTTGGATACAATATTGAACTTAAAGTAGATTCAACTCTAAAAGTATAAAACTATTAGTATGTGTTAGTTTTTATCATTACATTGACTAAAATCCATTTTTTAGGAATTGAAGGAAGTTATAAAACAGTTTGTTGAAAACTGCGATAACGCAAAAATTGACTCAGTTGTAGTTTTTGTTATGAGTCATGGTAACGCTGCAAAAGATTCTCCCAGATCATCAGATATATTCACTGCAGATGGAATAAGATTTAATTCAGATTGGTTAGTTGAACAATTTGAACCCTACAAATTTAAAAAAAATATACCAAAATTGTTTTTCATTCAAGCGTGCCGGTAAGTTAAACTATAATTATTTTGAAACATAGTATTTAATAATTAATATAGTAAGTAAATACTAAATATGTTTACTAATACTTGTTATAGAGGTACTAATAGTGACTATGGATGGATACCATCCGATAGTGGAGATAATCGATTACAGAATGATAGTACTCATGATTCTTCTATTGGAAATATTGTCAATCGACGATATGAAAATGTATTCATAGCAAATGCCACTGTTCCTGGTACGTTATGTTACAAAAAGAAAAATAAGACATATCATTATGTTTTAACATTTTTAGTAAATAATTGTTTTGTACATAATTCATATTTTATTTTCTAGGGTATTATGCTAAACGTGATCCTATAGATGGATCATGGTTTGTACAAAAATTGTGTGAAGTAATTCGTGAAAATGCTTGGAGATTAGATTTGAACTCAATGATGAAAATGGTTATTTATATTAATTTTAAAAATTAGAACATATGATTATCAAAATATGTAAAACTTATTTTGTATTCTTTATTTTAGGTGGACTTGGAAGTAAGAAATCTGAACAGCATAGTGCATGGGTTTCAAACCACTGAATGGACATATAGAGGCTTCAATAAGAAGTTTTACTTTAATCCAGGTCTATATGATGATGATAACTAACAAACCTCAGACATTTAACATATGATTTATTTGAAATAAGATTTTTTTTTTCATATATTTATTTTATTTTTTTTTAATTTTGTACTGAAATTTTTACTTTTGATATTTCCATATTTTGTGTTCTGTGATAAGACTTACATGTTTAATATTTCCAGTTGAACTGAAGTTAAGTTAGAACCTATAATCAATGTATATGTATATTAATAAAAGCCCATAAATTATATTATTGATTTTTACATATTAATGTGAATTCTTTATTCAATTCTCAACATTTATTGTTTTATTACACCTCAATATAAATATATTAAAGTATATTTACATACACACAAAAAAAAAAAAAAAAAATTATCAAAACTGAATTAATCTGATGCATCAGAACTATTACTACTGCATTGTTTTTTGTTTTTCTTCTGTTTCTTGGATTTTTTTTCTTGTTTTGAAATCATCTTATGTTCTTTCATCATAATTTTGTCCATTTTATCTAAACGTCTAAAATAAATTTAATAATTAAATTGGAGAATATTTAGTGTATTGCACATAAAATATACTAAATTATGAAGTCAAAGTATTATTAATTATAATAAAAACTACTTTACTTGAGTAATTTCATTTTTTTCTTTCTAGTCAATGTTTTCACATACATGAATAGTTCTGTATCGCTATCTTCTCCATTCTAAAAATAATATGATATTAATCAGAATATTATGAAGAGAAAGTAAATAAAAATTATCAATGCACATAATATATAGAATATACAAGTATATGTTTTTTATTTAATTCTTTACATGGGGAATCTTATGAAGTATTGAAATTTCTTATATAGGTTTAGTTATTTTGAAACAATTGAAGTTTCGGTTATTATTCTTACTCTTATCAAAACATATGAAGATATCCGGTACAATACAAGTATCATAAACTCGGGTATCATAAAAATCATAAGCTGTAAAACAATCTCTCATAAATGCCATGATTATATGAGTTATAAACAATTCTAAAATTATGAGCAAAAGTTTCCTATACTATTTAACCATAGGTATAAATGTATAATTCCTTATCGTTTTATACAATTTTATATTTCATAGGATACTAACACAAGACGAAATACGTTCACAAATTACATACCATCAAAGTTATAACATAGAAAGTATAGCATTTAAAAATCACAACTACATATTTGAAAAACAAGAATATTAAACTAGGCACTTGAGGTACTAACTACTTATTTTTTTTTTTACGAAAATGGAATTAATTTTGACCAAAATCTTGTGTTTTATTGGATTTTCTGATGTGAAGCCAATTAAAAAAGTCGAACAAGGTATCAAATGAAAAGCTAAAGCAAGATTCAAGATATCTTCTTTGAATACACCAGACATAATTATATTTTGTAATATTTGAAAGTATTTTAGTCTTAACATGAGTATTTCAATATATATAAATATTAAATTATTAAATATTTATTTGTTTTGTTTAATTATTATGTAATTATTAATAAGGAGCATAAACTCACTGCAAAAGATATTTGTTGTTGCGTAGAAGCAGCACTTTTTTTCAATGCCAAGCCATCTTCTCGCATTTGTTTTATCAATTCTTGTGTTTTTATATTAGCACTAGTACCATTTGATGATGAAACATCTGTTAAAGCTTCTGATATACTTGCTTGATTGAATAAAGGACATTCTTTGTCTATAAATTATAAACATTTTTATTATTTCTATAATTGTAAAAATTTAATCTAAACAATATCAAATATGCAGATAAAAATAATAGAAAAAAGATTAAACAAGTGTAATTTTAATTATATCAATACATGACAATCTATGTACCGGTATTAATATGACCCCATTTATGGCATTTGATACATCGTACATTTCTCACTTGAATACCAAATGGCTGGTCTCGAATTTCTTGATCTCCTTTGCAATAACTGTAATAAGAAAATTTTAGTAAGATTAATTTTTATTAAATACAGATCTCTGATTCAATTAAAGAAATATAAATCATAAATATGGATAAGAAATAAAGTAAATACAATTTTTATATATATTTTAATAATAACTAAAAATTATAAATCTTAATAATATTAATTAATATGAAATACAAAAACCATCTTTGAACGATATTTATAATAAAAATATTGGAATAATTGAACTTAAATATTAAATCAATCTAGTAAATTGGTTATTATATATTTATATAAAATATTATACTCCTTACTCTTCTCTAGGAGCATTAAATTTTCTTTGCCATTCAAATTTATACTCAGGCTCATTATCTTCACGTTCCCTTTCTTTTTTTGCACCAGGTGGTGGTTCATACATAAAATTTACACTTAGCTTATCTTTGCTTTCTTTTGATAATAGGGCTCTAGAAAATAAAATAGGTTATATAAAGTTTTATGTGAAAAACATCAATGACACTAAAAATGATATAGGTACTGTACTTATTATTATATAGATCTTGTTCTTTTTCATACTGAAGACGTAATTCTTCTTGACGTTTTTTATCTTTTACTGATTTTTGTTCAGCCATCCATACCTATATTGTTAAAATAATTAAAAATAAAGATTTTAATAATTCGAAAGTTAATATTAAATTATACAAGTTCTAATCAACAATATTTATATATTCCATCCCACTCATCAGTTAAATAACAAAAAATAATGTTAATTATTATAGCTAAATTATAATGGATTTTTGCCCTACTTTTCCTTGCTTTCGAGTATAATTGCCAAAAATAATCAGAATAAAGAACAATATTTGAGATCTAAATGGTTTGATAGTTATAAGCTGATTTACACAAAATCGTTGTTATTTCTATTATAGGTTTAATATTTAGGATAGAAGAGTATAGTTTAAAATGTTAGACTGCACTTCATAGTATGTAACTCAAATAAGCATTAAGAACATTTAAAAATGATCTATTTTATTTTAAACTAAGTAATATAGAATATTTAACAAGTAAGTAATAATAAAATGTATTTTAATAGGAATAATTAGTTTCAAGTTTCCTAGGTCAAATATTGATTTAATTACATCTAAGTAAACACTGGAAGATTTTGGTATAATTTGATTATTTAAAGTAACAAGTAGCACTTAATAATATATTTTGGTTTAAGTAAAACTCAGATGTTAATTTTTATTTTACATTTAGTATACCAATTTAACATCATGATCTTAGTGCTTTTCTTTGGTAAGTAATTAACAGCAGTTATCTACTATTATAAATTGAAAATATTAGGAAAAATCTAGCATGTTAAGACCAAAGGGACATCTACCAAAATTGAGGCCAAGGATGATACTAAATCTAACTTTTGTTAAGCTTTTACTATTTCAAGATATAGATACATTTCGAAAAATAAAATGTATGGTGGAGGGAAGAACATCTGAGGAGATTAGTATTCAAAATTCATTCAAACATGAATAAGTTCACGATGCTATGTTAAAAATTATATTTGAACAGCATTTTTTCTTATAAAATAGTTGGCTACATAGTCAGTTAAAAAATTTACTTAGTGAATGGACATAAAAAAAAAAATTGAGTTTGTAAAATTATTTGTTATTTGTTTATCAAGGAAATAATATAAAAGGCAGAAAGCTTATTGGTTGACAAGATGATAAAACATCAGATGACTTATGTATGAAAATGAAAGATATTTTAATATTATAGAGGGAAGTAAGAATGTTTTAAAACAATTTCTTACCTATTGTGTGATTATAAATTAATTATATTAACATTATATCGAAATAATAATTAATAATAATGCACTACAAGTGCATTAAATCTATGGTACCTATATATGAATGAATGATAAAAACAATAACTTACTCGTTTTAAGTTATCTCTCGAAGCAGGATGAAAGAACTTTTTACACATATAATTATTGAAACCCTTGCCCATTTTGAAAAAAAAAGTTGGTCGTTCCTTTTAAAAATTAGTTAATTTTTATTTATTATTAAGTTTGATCAAATTGTGAACCCCATCGATAAAAAAAAAAATTACTCATGTAATTATGTAAACAATAAACTGTCTGTTGTGAATGTTATGATAAGATATCTTAATTCTTAAGTTATGGTAACAGTTATCTACCAGGCTACCCCACCATCGGAGCCCAACTATTTTTTTTTTTATAACAAAGTATATATAGATTATAAAATCTGTATTTTGTGGTAGTAGCCAGTATGTACAGAATAGATTAAATTTTTAAATTATTTTTATTTTAATCTATTTTCTCTTTCTGTGGTACTATACAGCACCTACTTGAGTATTGTACATTTGTACTTACAAAAAATTAGATGAAATTTCATCTAGATATATCTACATAATATATAGGTTTTACATAAGTATTCAGTTCTTGTGGCATATTTATGGTGAGTAATACACTAATACCCTCCCCCGGGAGTTTTTTGAAAATAGTATTATACATTTAACGTTTATTCGTGAAAATAGAGTCCATAATCTCTATTCTATATAGATAAATAAAATATTAAATAAGATACTACGAGTTTAGGTTTTTTGTATAAAATGAAAATATTTCTATAATCACTGTACAATATATAAATCTATAACTATAATCCAATCACATATTATTATTATTATTATTTAATTATTCATGTAATTTTGACTTGTGTGATGAAAATTTTTGAAGTTCATTATTGTTCACTATCTATCTCAATGGACTTGGTACTCTTAAGACTGCTGAGAAGACTTACTATCAAGGAATTCTTATATAACTTTTATAGTAAAAATGAAATTCTTATTGTAATATGGTATTCTGAAATTTTTGTTTAAAAACATTTAAATAGGTGTTCCACAGTATCATGGTGGTTTACAAAAGTAACTGTCCTACCTGACGAAGAAGTCTAAATAGCTAGTGCCTTGAAGGTTACAATATAGAATTTAATGAGACATACCTTAAGTCATTACCTATATAATAAATAAAATAAAACATAAATATCAATATAGTCTTTTATTAAATGATGACAAAAATATGATCACATTTAAAATAAAAAATCATAAAATTAGTAATTTATTATTATAATTATTATTTTTTAACAAGAATGTTTATCAGATAGTTGATCTTAATAATAATTAAGCATCCAAATAAAAATTTAAACAATTGATAAATAAATAGTAATTAAATCAAAACATGATGATACATAGATTGATAGTTTATAAATATGTGTAAGTGGTTAGGCTTTAAAATCCTTTGTGATTTTTGGACATTAGTTAGGTATTTAATACATTTGAAAATAATTATCATGTCCTAAACTAGTGATATAATATACAATAATGCTACAAAACTATATAAATAATAATAATATTAAAAAATTTAAGGTAGCAAGTTATAATAAAATATTTTTTACATGAATCTTTAACAATTTTTTAGAAAAATAAAGAAAACAAAAGTTAAAAGTTAAACATTAGGAGTACTACATGATCTGATCATTTTTCTACCTACTAATCTTCCATTTTTTCTTTCTTTTCTCGTACGGTAAAGTTTTAGGTTCTCATATTTTCTCTGTCCAATAGATATTTTTGTCGGTGTTTGAGTTTGAACAGAATAATGTAGAAAATTAGAACTTAATTTCCATAGTTCCATTTCATCTTGTTGTTGTTTAATAGCTGCCATTCCTCTGCTAAGCAAAAGATTAACAACTGTAGAAGCATTTGGTCTATTAGAAGGATTCAAGTCAACCATTTTTTTCAACATTTTTTCTAGTCCAGTACTAAAAACTGGAGTTTGGGGTAATGAGAATTCACCATCCCTTAACCGGTGCCATTCTGGACCATTTTTAGGTAAATCTTTCTTAGTTGCTGCCTCATACACAGTCAATGCAGTTGAAAATATATCAGCTTTCTGTAACTGAGAATAATCATCCCGTAATATTTCTTTAGGTAAATAGCGACAATCTCCATCTTCAATTGTTTGAACATCTTCAACACATACTGTGTGTCCAAAATCTCCAATCTTATATACAATATCTTTATCAACTGTTTCATCATCATCTAGATCTTCAGCAAACAACAATGCACCTTGCGTATGGCATATGAGTATATTAGCTGCTTTTATATCCAAATGTGCAAGTTTCTTTGAATGAATGTGAGCAAGACCTTTGCATACATGACATAAAAGTCGTCTTAGAGCACTATCACAGAAAACATGATCAGATTCATGAATCATTTGCTCTAGTGTACCACCATTACAAAATTCTGTTTGAATATAAATATGGCCTCTCTCATGCCATGCTGTGAAATATGAGACAATATTTGGATGTCGTCCAATTACCGAGTGTGCATATACTTCTTTACGAATGAAATACTCTTGACTTTTATAAATTGTTTTCTTAGTTTTTTTAATGGCATATGAAATTCCATCTAATAAATTTGTACATTTGAATACCTCACCAAAAGCACCAGTAGCAATAAAATCATCCATTCTAAACTCTTCATTGAAACGGGAAGTCTGCAACTCATATATACTGACGTTGGTGACTTCACCTTCGTTCATAAGATCTCTGATTATTGGATCAATTGAAGGTAAAGTTTTATTATTGGGCGGAGTAGATAGACAACTGCTGCTACTATGACTAGAGTTTTCACTACTGAGAGAACTAATATTTTCCCCAGTACAAAGTTTTTTGCGATTTTTGTTTTTCAATATACTGATGCCTGTTGGTGTGAATGGATTTACCGACAAACGGAGTTTATTGGTGCGAATAGATTCATCACTCAATGGCGATTGTCCCTTGAGTTGTACTCTATGTATGGCTCGCGGTTGAAGAAATGGAGTAGAAGAATCAACACCGAGCTCGGGCGTAATCAACCGAGATCCATTGGGTGGTGATGATGGGCAGGTCATGACTATCGTCTCCAGTTCACCTTTATCAGCTTCAAAGCTGAGTCTTCTCATTTTCTGAACAAAAAAGGACTCATCGTCACACTCTATCTTACCATCACTATTGCTGTTGGTGTCCATGTCGTAGACGCCTATAATAAAAACTATGACAAGCACTAAATTTCAAATAAAAAACCCGTATTTAAACTTCAAGGGTAAAAACTAAATAATAATAATATAATCACTAATCAGTTAGCACAAATTAAATAATTAAACGATAAAAAACGAATAAATTTATATTTCATACTGAAAATATAAGCCCGTGATAAAAATTTAAAATATTCAAATCTGAAATAACCAACGTGGTTGTTGATATTCAATATCGGTTAGCAGTTAGCACAATAGCAACATTCGCAAATTAACGCATGTCGAGTTGCAACTTGCGATTACAAGGCACAAGCCAATGTTATATTGTTATGCTACTATGCGAGGGAAAACTATTGAACTTTATGATAACTGATAAGTGATAAGTTATCATTGATAATACAAGACCAGTTCGTCCGAAGAGGTTGGAAATAAAAACCAAAATTTTAAACCAGTGGGCGGGAGTGGCGTCATAAAATGTAATAATATAATATTTTAATTTATGTGTAAGTGATAACCACGGTCTAAATACATAATATTACATCATATTAGACCGTGGTAATAAATAGTATAAGTTGTATAAAATAATATAAGTTTAATAAGTGGCGTATCCAGAAATGTTTTCGTGAGAAGGTGCAAGAACGTAACATAATTAATTATTTTGAATTTTGTGCGGTTATTAAAGTAATTAGTATTCATATTTTCTAAAGACATTTTAGTCTTTAGAGCTACAAAGCTAATAATAGAAGTTAAAATTGATATGTTGGGTAATTAGATAGAGGTGAGCCATGCACGTGTTAAGTAAAATTTTGCAATAATATAAATATTGTACACAGTTGTGTGCATTTTGATATTGTTTTAAAATTTATATTGATTGCAAAATTCATTTGCATTCGGTTGCATACAATATTGTGTACCTGATGAGGACAGTCCGTAATAATCTGTTATCGACTCAAATTTTTAAATAATTAAGATACCAGCTTGTACTTTGTAGGTAAATCTTGTTTTATCGGTTTTATTGTTTTGAATCAATTTAAAATTATGATACACACATTTATAACAATTGTAGTTTATATACTCCGGTTTATCAGCTGTGTTTTGTGAAGGTATTTAGTCTGTTTAAAATTATACGTAGTATTATTCACCGTCTGTGATCTTAAAATTTATCACGTGTAATTTAAAAAAAATAAACTCCGAAATTCAATTTTATGAAAACTTAATAGAATAATTTCAAGTAAAAGGGAATATAACAGTGGTTACTTAACGTCTGAAAAATTTAACGACAATCAATTGCGAAAAAAACATCTTTGATTTACCGACATTTAAAAATATATGACGTTATTGTTATTTAAATTGGAAATGAAGAAAAACTCATTGATCTCATCACCGACGGTAATAGTAAAATTTTTTATTACATAAAAAATGAAGATATGTAAAAAACATTATACGAAACACATATAAGTTTGGGCATGGGCGAAAATATCGAATGATTAAACAATTGAAACTTAAGTATTAAAATATAACCCAGGTATCAATTCTTTTATTTTTACATTTTGTATGGATCACGTTCACAAAAGTCAACCAGTCAACTAGTTAAGTTGTATAATCCTAGTTGTTATAATAGTTTAACATGTAGTAATAAATAAATAAAAAATATGAACTAATCTAATTTTTAAGTACATATCTTTAAATTGAAATTTTTATATGACTTAAGACGTTTAATTATTTAAATGGATAATATTACTTAGACATTAGCCATATGCGTCTGGATAATGTTAAATATTAGTGGATAAAGTCCGAAATTTAAATGTTAGCTAAATGCAATGGTTAAACTTGTGATTAGCCGGCTAAACTTGAGTTTAGCCATACTCTTAACACTAGCCGTAACATATATATAAGCCTCCTCGGAGAGGTCATTTTTGAATTCTTTATTAGTTTTCCGAATAATTGAGAAAAACAGTGAAAAAAAGGGATTTCATTGTCTTCAAGACAAGGTTACAAGGTGATAAGTATATTAATATTATCATTATTATTATTAGTGTGATTAGAATTTAGAACATGATATTAGTTATTTGTTATTTGACTGTAATGACTCAAATAAATTATACTATGTATTGATATTAGACATTAGCATTTTAAAGACGGTTCATAATATTATCGAAATACGTATTTCAAAGAAATGAGTGTGTACGTATGCATTTGAATTTCAAATTAGTTAAACCTACCTTATTAAGAAATTTGGTTTTCCTCTTACGCTCAGAATCGTCTTTTCGAAAGCAATGGTACATGGTAAATTGTTTTCAAATTAAATAAACCAATACAGCAATATCATTCAGCTATCTATCTGTCCCTGTAACTCGCTTGACTTCGGAGTCTCTTTCGGCCTATAAATCTCGCCCTTTTATTTTTAAAACTTGAATTTCATATTACTTAATTAGATTTTAGATTCTGAGTAAAACGAAGAATTTATGGTTTTTTTCGTATTTGTGTTTACGATTTCGATCATAAGGATTTTTCCTTAGTGCTTCCTTTGCTAATAGTAAATTTTATCTTGTAGGCTTTTTGAATTTCCCAACATATATTTTTGGGTCGGTACTTATCACTTGGGTGCCAGTAATATTGATTATACTTCATCAATGCCAGGTGTCAGTGGCGTCAATCACATAGCTTATCTATGACAGATGTCACTATAGATTTTGTACGTGGGAGGTAAGATATTTTGATAATTATTTTACTATTATTTTATTTTATTATTTTACTATTCAATTTAGTACTATGAATGAAAAAATAACTAGTATTATATTTAATATTGTTTATAAGAAAATGGTTAGTTACAGCTTATGTATTTACAACCGAATCATAGCAAAAAATGCATTTAAATATTTCTTCAGCTACAAAATAAAAATAAATGGATCAATCAATCTATATTCTATTATATGAGTAACCTTAAATTTTTGATATAGTAAATTTATAACACGCCACTTTCGAAGATACTGACAGTAGTGGGTTAGTTGAATACAGCTGATACACATAGTAATATGCAGATCATGCGAGTTGTGACTCAATAAGTGTGACACTAGGTATCTAAGCCTTAAGGTATTTTCAGATTTAGAATTTGGTGTGCAGCGTTCCCACTATAATTTTTGTTTTTAATCAATCGCCATTTTTAAATGTATTTCAATATTAAAATGCTTTATACTCAAAATACAATATTATAATTTACAACACAACATAAACTATGTTAAATTATATAGTTCTATTTTTAAAATAATTTTATAAAACATAGTCTAAGAACTCATAAATACCATCTCTTCTATTTCTCTATAAAAAATGTGATAGACAGATTTTTTTCAGAAATAGTTAATCTATTTATTACATTACATTAAAAAAAAAAAATCATAATATAACATTTCCGTGATCATGTGTCTTTTATATTTGTTTCATAGAAACAATTATATCAATGTGATTAATTATATCATATTATCATTACTTAATACTTTAAACTATACCTAACTTTTCATGGTATAATACTGGTTTAAAAAAGAAAAAGGAAATAGCATAATATATTTCGTCATAAAAGGTTTTTTAAAAAGCAACAATAAATTATTTTATAAACTTATTTACATTTATACTTAAATATTATTTTAAAAGTAAACAATAATAATGAAATATGACTACCATTACTTTTTTAAAATGTATTGAATAAACACAAGCCTATTTAAAAAAGATTTTCGACAAAATGAGTTTCATTCGCGATAAAAACTGAAATATTTTTAAAGCGTGCAGTTCTGGATAAAAATGGTTTCTGCGTAGATATTAATATTTAAAATGATATATTTATTATTTTTTAAATGTAATTATTACGTTAAATGCAAATCAAAAATGAAAATATCCATAATACAATATTGTAAAATGTACTTAAAAAGTGGTACCTACGTTTTCATTTTTTTTTTTTTTTTTTGTAAGAAAACATTTTACATATTAGCCTGAAATATACTTTTATAAATAATAAATACAAGAGTTTGTATATTATCTTATAAGTTATAATAATTTCACCTTGAAGTATATTAATTATTTCATGACTTATGATATACTTATATTTATTCTTTTTTATTTGAAATTATAATAATTTGAAATATTGAATGGAGATACATCGGAACAATCTTTTTGGTCGAAATTGTGTACCCTCACTCACTCGGTTCCATTACGTATACACGCATACACACACACACACACACATATATAAGTAAAAGTATAATAAGCTATGTACATAAACATAATACTATGTAATCATTAATAATAATATTAAATACACATGTATATTTGAGACAAAATATCAAGAGAAAGTCTTGATATTTTTGGTCTCTGGGGGTTATTCATTTGGGATCGCTTTCGGTTTCGAAATGGTCATAGCTGTATAAGGAGATTCAACTGTGACTTGTCTCGTGTCTAAGACAATTTCGTGTTGACTACAGAGTCAACACGCAGTCTGCTGTGTGACTTGATCGGAAGTCTATGTTTATTTATTTTCCAAAATGGATTCGCGCCAGGCCTTAGCTTTTTTAATTGCGTATAAAGTTGTGCAAAAATGGAAGATAAAGAATAAAATTGTTAACATTCCACAAAAAAATGTTTTTCTCATAAAGGTTAATCAGTTAGTAAATCTTCTCATCCGTCCAATGGCGTATACTAATTTTTCAAATTAATTGCAGCTCGAAAAAATTAATTAATTATTATAATTAATAATATAAATTATTTCGGAAAAAATCAATTTTATATGCTGTAGTGTTGATACTGTTTTGATTGATAGTGCCCTCAGCTTTTCCAACATTATGATGGAAGACTGGAGACTATAGAATATATCGAGAGCAGGAGTGAACATGTCCATTTCCGAGTCTGGTTTGGAGATTATTTCGTGTTTTTGAGCAGTATGAGCCTATTATATTTATTATATTATACGTTTTTGGTAATGCAGGTATAAGAGAAGATAATATAACATATAATAACATTATTATATTATTAATACTCGATTATAAAGCGACGGGACGACGACGCATTTGCTATACAGTCAGCCCGGTGACGGTGTGCGCGTATACGCTGCAGTGTTAGTATGTTGTACACCGGATAGCAGTATTATACATGTATTATATATCGATTGGTGTCTCGCTGGCGAACTTGCGCGGACCACCGCCGCCGCCAGCCCTGCAGTCGGACCGCGGAGCTTTTGCAGCTAGAGCTTGTTCGTTTTGCTCCACTTACGGTTCTAAGTAAATAAATGCGCATATATATATAATATAATTGTAACCGCTCTTGTCCCCCCTACCCTCCCATGCGCCCGTCACAAACGTTTGCGCGCTGCACATCCCTTATCGTCTCGCGCCGCCGTTAACGCTAACGCCCTCTGCGCCGCCGCCGTTTTCCAAGACGACGATGATTACGCGACGACGACGACGACGGTATATATAGAGTGGTGTTGTACACGGTCCGCGTTGTCGTTTATTATCATCACGTCACCGTACCGTTTATTATCGCTCGTGTTGATGTTATCGTTACTCTCGTAAAAACAGTTGTAAGGGCCGGGCCATCAATTGTACGCCACTGCGAGACGTACATTAGTCAAATAAACATCATCGTCGTCACCGCGCGAATAAAATATCGTACATATCGTATAAACAAAAAATAGCGACGAAAAAATATCACCGCGTGTGTGCACCACGAGCCGTAAACGTTTTGCCTACATACATATATATATATATATATATATATATAGTATAAAATTATATGATATTATAATATATTAATACGCGTATACGAGTATTCACCGCTCGCACGAAAAAAAAAAAAAACCGGTAAGTTTGAACAATATCAACCGTCCGTCCGTCCGCGCTTTTTCCTGCTCGGCGGCGTATTTTTAATGTAATTTTATCACGTCGTACTATGATCTTTTTTACAACATTTTTTTAATTTTTTTTCAACTTTATACTCGTTCTTTCATGTTGTTCTCGACCCGTTTTTGCGAACGTCAGTGTCCAGGATTCAGGCCCGAACTGAGGTCGTCGCGCAAAAGTTAGCACATTTCCAAATCCGATGTCACCATTGGTGTATAGTCATGGGCGCAACTAGGGGAGGGGGCTTGGGAGTGCTTAGCACTCCCAATATCAAAATTAGCACTCCCAAATTTTCTGTACCGGTTTTTACAATATTGGTAATAATAAAACTTCTGATTTTATACCTAAATAATAATTTATTGACTGGTAAAATTGAAAATTATCAAAAATTGTTTTTCTAAGTTATTTTGAAATTCAATGGTCAAAGGAAACATCAAATGTGTTTATTAAATTGAGTTTATTATCTATTAAAATGTACCGTGTACACAATGCGTAGAATCAATAGGTTTTATTTTAAAATTTTTGTGATAAAACAACTATTAACTTATAAGTATTAAGTTATAACAGTGCTGCAATGAGTAATGATTAATGACCATGTATCATTGGTGTATTGAATTTTAATATCGTTTATAATGGCTTGCTTTGCTTAGGAATATCCAAAATCAAAATTTGGTTCACAAAATCCTGCATTTTCAACTTTATTATGCTAAATTTGAATGGTTAGAGTAAAGTATCAAGAAAAATTCTGTATTTTGTTATGCTTGCCGCATGTTTGCAAATAATTTTGGTTATACTGAAAATACATTTATCAAAACTGGGTTTAATAATTGGAAAAAAGCAAGTTCTTTAATTACTATTCTTATACTTATTACTCGGTTATTATGTAACGTCTATTACAATTGTTTTATTTTTCCAATTAAATTAATTTACAGTTATCGTCAAAATTAATGTGTCATACTGGTACTAAAATACATGTACAGAGTACTACAAGATTGTCTGAATATGTGTCCAGTAAGAAATCAGGATCTGTTGTATCAAAAATGTTTATAGCTAATAAAGTTTTAATAGAAAAAAATAATGACTGTAGCAAGAAACTGCATGATTACTATCAAACCTGATTTTGATATTAATGATATTAGCAAAGTTATCAAAAAACATGTTTATCCATATCTTTATTAGTTGTTACAAGTAGTAATAAGTATTACCATAAGCTCAGAAACTTGCAAATGATCATTTTCTTCTATGAGACGTATCAAAAATTGGTTACGAACCAGTATGCTACATTGCTACAAGACCGTTTCACAAATTTAGCAGTATTGAATATCGAGAGAGAAGTTGTTAACTCGTTAAATGATGAAGATATCTTAGAAGTGTATTGTACTAAAGACAGAAAAATTTTATTAATATTATTGAGTTGAATTTGTGTATATGTACCATTAATGTGTATTGTAGGGGCGTAGCTCCCGCGGGTCTGGGTGGTCTTGATATTTTTAGCCCCCCTAAAATAAAAGCTCTAGTTGCGCCTATGGTGTATACGCTTTATTATGTATATGCATGTGTATTATACACAGTGTATATAATACAAGTGGTGTGTTGATATTGTGTTGAACTGCAGTAGAGGAAATGATCGGCTAATGTACACTATTTCCAAAAGGTTTTTGTCGCTTATACATACATATAATGTATATATACATATCATATACATATTTTACGCATTGTTTTAAAATTCTAAAGACATTGATTGACTCATTGATTTCTAGAATATTATAGTCAAGTACAATACTCATTGTACATCGACTGTAGATTAAAATTAGCAGCAATGCTACTATAATAGCTGCATTTTAAAATCACACTATATGAATAATATGCTGTTTAAATGATAAATTACATGATACAAAATCATTTAATTGCCCAACTATGTTTTTTGTATTATCGACTGCATAATATTGTGCATTACGAAAATGAACAGTTGCTACTCAGCTTTATATGGTTTTTAATATTCGAAGCCTTTCGGTTGAGTATAAATAATAGTTTCTAAGACATTTTAAATATAATTTTAAGAGTTACTTAATGATTTATATCAATACACTTTTTTGAAGTAAAATATTAATAACTTTGCCCGTTGGTGAAAATAAAATAAAAATTGATTAATATATCGTATAGTCTTATTAGTAGTGAGTTATTACTTATTAGAATAGATTTTTTCTTAGAAATTACTTAACATGCATTAATATTTTATAATTTATATTTTCGGGAAGATTATTTATTATTTCGTACCAAACCTATCCCACATTCCCATGTAAATACATTATTATAAATTATTATAATCAATACTTACCTAAGTGTCTCATGTTCAAAAAATTATTCTCTATTTCTTATACAATATATCATGTAAACGATTTAAAATTTATCGAGTTGGAATTGGTATAGTTTATAGCCGCAGTCATAACAGAAACAATAGCATAAGTGGGGGTTTCGATTCACAGACTTAATTATCTGTCAAGTGCTTTAAACCCTCGTTACTGCCTCCTATTAATATAATAGGATATTAATATAGGTATTCGTATTATTCCTATTTAGCGGTTATATTTCATTATGAGATGTATTGTAATATATATTCTATTGTGGCATTATTAATTATAGAATATTCGATTATATACGAGTACCTACTATTATGTATTGTTAATAATGTTAGTATATATAATCTTCAATAAGTACAATTTACAATGAAAATCAATTATATGAGTAAACTATAACTTAAAGTTTTAAAAATACATTCAAGAAACTCAATTAATTGGTCATTAAAAATAACGGATTTAATTTTTTTTTTTATCGAATTCTTGAAAGTTGTGTGTTTATATTTATTTTGTATTCGTGTCACTCAACACTTTGAACTCAAACAATAATAACAATAGAGTAAAAAGTTATGGTTATTATTATTAGTGTATAGTGTATACCAATCAGCGATCGGTACTTCAAGTATACCTAATTTCTAAGGTTTACTCTACAAAATGGTTTTTTTCTTTTTAAATTTAACAGCCTAGACAAACATTTATGGAAGTGATAAAAGAAAAAACAAACATGTTGCTAATTTGTAATAGGTAATTTGTAATATAAATCAATTTTATTATTATAGAGCAAATTTCAATTTATATTATGTAGTGTTTACTATAGAGTGTTCTATAATGGAGGTCTATCAAGGCACTCTAGTCTATAATACTTACTTCACAAATTATAGGAAAACGTTTGAATCATCATCATATAAGTTTAATGTTTGTGCAGTCGATTTAATAACCAACTCTATAGTATGTATTTCAATATTTATAAAATTACTAATTGTACCCGAATTACTGTTGTTATAAAACATTTTCGTTATATCTAAATATCTAATGAAGTAAAGATAGCAATGATTAATAAGTAGCATTAATTTTAATATATCACGATTACCTATTCCAATTGGAAAAATAGACGAGACTGTACGATCGGGTGAGATATATGATGGTATTCTGATGAGATACATAAACGGGTGAATGATATTGCTGTATGTATACGGGTATTTTAATTATGAAACCAGTGTACCATTACTCTTAAAAAACAATTCTAAGAGAAAGAGAAAATTGTATCGTCTTTCCAAAAATTATACTATCTATAGCAAACAATGATATAAGTGATACAACCATTTAGTAAAATTATCAAAACTACCATTGTTATTTTTAGAGTTGCACCGAAGAAATAATATCAATATTGTTGTGCTGATCGGAGTAAATCTTCTGGTTGAAATCGTGTAAAACCGTCGATTTTTCGTATCACTCATCAGAGTCTAAAATACATATACCTACGTAATATCATGCAGTATAGGACAATATCCTATACTGCAGTAACTTTAAGTGCATGGATCCAAAATATATGCAATGGTTTAAAAATTTTAACGTCATAGATTAAAAAATCACAGATCATGGTATTAGAAAATTAATAATACTTTTTAGTATTTCATTTAGTTTAAGTTTTATTAAATATGTTATTATTTATTTATTATATTTAAAAACTATTTATTTTATCTCCAAAGAAAGGATTAGTTTTTGATCTATATAATCTATACAAAAATGATTGGAATTCGATACATCTATAGTAGAAGTTCGTTATTTGTATAACAAAAACTCAAATACAATAATTTATTATATAGTATAGGTGTAGGTACATAATATATTAATATGTATTGTGAAGTTTAAATAGGTATATGACGTATTATACCCTATATATTTATACATCTACCAACTTACCAACTTTACTATAAACAAAACATAATAATTGTATATTAATTAAAAATATATTATAATGCATGGAAATTATACAGATAATGTTAATTATTAGCCTTGTTTATTTTAACTGACTCAAGAGAGAAAATATATAAAAATAGCATTTAACATTTTCCCCCCTAAAAATAACATGATAAAACTTAAATAACTTTGTATAGGTACCTAGTTATTAAAATGTTTAAAAACTATATGAAACTCTTGGAGCATTTGTTCAACTCAAAAATATGACATGAATTCTAAAGTTTCTTTTTATTGATCATACTGAATTAATTAAAAAATACCACGTATAATGGAAATACAAATTAAATGGATACCTCGCTCCATACAGCATATAAAATTTTTAAGTATTTAATACTTTACACAAATTCATCCTAAAATCAATATTTTCAATTGCAATAAGTTTACATATTCTATAATAAACCTATTAATTAATTAAAATTGTTTAAAAGCTTTAAAATATTAGTTAACATTTTGTTGTAACTATAAAATATTAAAATGTCTTCAAAATAAAATAATATATGTATATGCAGGATAATTATAAAAATGGAGCAACAATATGCAGTAACAACAACATCTACAGCAATAGACGAGACTCTATTTGAGTATAAAGGTGGATTGGCTGATGATTTAAAATTTCTTGCTGCTATTCCAGAAGTTTGTGACGTTACATTTTTAGTCGGAGAAACACGAGAACCGGTATGCGCTGTCAGAGCAATACTTGCGGCTAGAAGTCGGTGAGTAATGATTTGCTTATACTGCCTATTGCTAATATTTGTTGTTATACAATTTTGAAAATTATTTCAATGATATATACAAGAATAAATTATATAAAATGCGGTGTAAAATCAAATATAGTATTTAATAAATTCCTTAAATAGGCTTGGTTAGACTTATAGTAGGTACTATTACAATGCTAGAAGCTAAAGTTTTGTTTAGGTAAACAGTTAATCCATAATTAAAGAAATTATAAGGTTGTTCAGATACGTGTTTGTAAACGAACATAATATAACATAAAGCATAATATAGGTACACGATAACCATCTTTGGTAGAATTATTTTTTTACATTATTATTCGTAAGTAGGTATATTGAATAATAATTGTTTAATACATTTAATCGTGGTAGACTTATACTTAAAATGTATGTCATTATTTTTTTAATTTACTATTTTCTCAGGTCTCAACAAATAATGATGTTCTAAGTTTAACCATTATATGCAGGTGTGGCCAACTTGTGACTCTCGTCTTATGAACAATAACCAAAATTTACTTATTGTTATTAGGTACCTAATTATTATAAATTCCAATTTTTTAGTATACAATGAGAACAAAATATTATATTGAATTAATATGTATTGTAATATGTTTATCGGCTATGAACTATCATTATTATTACTTATATCAGGGGTTTCTAACTTTTTTTACGGTGGGCCAACTATGAAATTTGTTTCGGAATTGCGGGCCAAAATTGCTTAGAGATGCATAGATATAAATTGTAATCAATGCTTACGAACATACACATGTTGGCCACTCCTGGATTATAATGTACTTTATTCTAAGAAGATAAAAAAATAAAAATATAAAAATCACAATATATAACATCTGCTGTACCCATTTTTCAAAAAATGATTAAATGACCTGAACAATTCATGAATTGTTGAAAAATATACCCGTTTTATGGATAAGAAAACAACACAATACTGCTGCTTATAATTCATGAAGTATTTAACTGCAAATTTTATAAATTTAGAACTAACGCACTAACCTTATAAATTACTCTAATTATTAACTTTTGTGTTAAACAAAGGCATTATTCAAATGTTTATAAAAACAATAAGATAAGAATGGTATGCATATGAAATAATTAATATCAAATTACTATAGTTACTATTTAGAATTCTAAAATAAAAATGAATTTTATCAAAAAAAATAAATTAAATTAAAATATATAAATATCCAAAGATGGTTATTTATTTATAATGATATTTATTTGAGATAATGTATTGGTTAACCTTAAATTAATTAATTATATCAGGCTTCGGAGTTTTTATATTTTAAATTAAATTATAATAGCATAGATACATTTTCAATTGATATAATGATATAAAATAACAAATTTTTAATAAATGTACAAATAAAAAGTGCAAATATTATACAAATTCTTAATACGAATATTATTTACATTAGAAAAGTTTCGTTGAAAATATTTGGTACTTAAAATTGTTGTTTTTTTTACATTACAAAAAGTAATCGACATTTATTTTATTAAAATTGGATATAACCTGAGTTTAATAAATTCTTGTGTAAGTACTTTTTGCACTTTCTGGACAACTATACAGAGGGTATCCAATAAAATTACTTTTTAAATGTATCATTTAGTAAAGTTCTCAATATACATTGGAGCTTTCTGATATTTTTGAAGCATTTCTTCACAGGAAATAAAAAAAAAAACACAAATTATGGAATTATTTTAACAGGAATACGAGATTATACTAAGTAGATGATTTCAACATTTTATCAAAATACGAATCACAATGTTAACTCTAATGGCAGCTACTTTGATCGCTCAGTTTGAAGGGAATAGTATCAACTTAGATAGTTTGAGATTTGACAATATTACTTTTCTTCAATCTTATTCATTTAGATGTCCACTGTTTTAGCTGCATAAAATATTATAATATATTTATTAAACTTGTGTATATATCTTATATAATATATGCATAAGTTGATATTTTTTTTTTTTTTTTTACTTACTGTAAACTATTATGGCAAAAACAAAAAAACTTAACTACTCAAAAAATAAAAGATGTGTTATAATAAAATAATGTGTTGATTGTATGAATGATATTTTTTATACAATAGAGTGTTTTATAAAATGTTATACGACACAAGTGGAAAACAATTACAACACCAACAACACTCAATTGGTGGCAGTTCATCTAAACGAAGTGGAGGCTTGATTAAACAGTTATCTAGTGCGGCAACTGGAAATCAAAGTCCTCAACATCAAAATAGATTGAGAATGCTGTTGAAACGTAGTTCTGAACCATTATTGATATTTCAACACAGTCATCAACAGCAGTATCAATCACGGGTATGTGTGTATAATTTTATTTATTTATTATGCTAAATACATTTAACGTTATTCATGTAGGTAATTACAATAGTTGCAAATTTGCAATAATAATAATTATTTTAAGATTACGTACGTTTAAAATTGCTAGCATGTTGATTGATAGCTAACATTGTAATTTACTTTTGTATAGTAGTTAGTAGGTAACTGATATTTTGATCTACATGGCTCTATTGGCATTGAAATATAACGCAAGCACTATGATTGGACGGGTTTCTTATAATAATATAGTTAATACATATTATATTCGTAATATAGACATAATTATAATCAACAACTTAAATCAGATTAGGTGAACAAAGAGGATATAAACTAAAGTTAGCGTAATTGTTGAAGATTCAATAAAGTTATCAATTAAATTAATGTAGTATTTGCATTCTTTTTTTCAATTATTTTTGTATAATGGTAGGTGTATTACTTAATTTTCATTTTCATCTTTGTAGGTAGGTACATTATTTAATAATAATGTTATAAGGTGTTAATTTAATTATGAATTAATTATCTACCTTCAAAGATTATTGAATAACGAATAATATTAAAACCTATTTACATAATTTTCATAATACACAATAATGTAATTATAAAATGTACTCAATATAGTAGTATATTGTATGGTGGTGGGTTAATACTTAAAAGATGTTTCAGACACTTAATTTAAACATCAAACGCATAAGAAAATACCTGCGTGCTTATTTTTCCTAAATATTTAGAATAAAATATTACAATTATTTATGATGTGTTTAAAGCATTCGTGCTTTATAATTTCACAGTTAAATCATAAGAGATCATGATAATAAAAATAATTTGAAGGGGTTTATAGCTTCTAAGGCTCTAAACTCTTTTTACGGCTTAATTACACCACGGTAAATTAAAAACAATGTTTATACACAACGACATTTTACGATGAATTCATTGAAGGACTTAGGTTTTAAATTTTAAATTTTAGGCTTTACATACATAATATAAATGTACAGGCCGTATCTACGAATAGGTATAATTTTTGGTCGTTAATATGTGTAATAAAATACAATTATTACAGCATTAATATTTTAGTATTGATAAATAGAAAATATTAATTTCTTATAAAACTATTTATTTATGAGTTATGAGTGTTATGACTGTATCCGAAATAAATAGAATTAAAGTATATTTGTATTTCATGTTGTTTTTGATAATCACTGAATAACAGCAACAACAAAAATCACCACCAAATAGGAGTAGTATCAAAAACATGAACAAAATGTCCTCGGCCGGAACCAACCCAACGACGTCTTGGTCGAAGTATAAGCGAGGGAGTTCTGTCGGAACAACCACAATAGCTAATAACACCCTGATGGGTATAACATCTCCGACAGTGATCGTAATCGAAGAATTCGATGCTGATGTATTCCGACAGCTAGTTGAATATGTACATACGGGGTGTGTGACATTACAACCACGAACATTACTGGGTAAGTAATAGTCAGAAAATAATAATTATTGTCATGCATATATATATATATTAAATGTGCAAAATTATTATTATAATTATAATAATTATTAAATATGCACATATATGTATATTAAATTTATCAAATATATATATGTGTATTTTATTTTATATATATATATATATGTTGAATGTTCGTATAATAATATAATATAATATAGCAATTTTGTTCTAGAATTCTATAGATAAGTATTAGTGGGCTCTTATAGTACCTATTTTATTCTTAAGTTCAGTGGTGACATAGATAGGTATTCTTAGTGAGTAGGTAAGTTTCATGTAAATATTTGGTTGCGTATCCAAATAGCTTAGTCTCCATTGGCTCAAAAAAAAAAAAAAATGAAGGGTCATGTCCCCCCCTTTATCTTACATATTATGTGTAGGGAACGGACTTTATTGTAATAAAAAAATCAAAATATGCACATAAATATGTAATTAATTTTATTAAAATATGTAAAACAAATTAAAAATATGTATATCGAAAAAATGTAGGTATTAGTAGGTACTGAAAATTACAAAAAAAAAAAAATTTATAAATAAAAGTATTACAAACGATGTAGGTATATAAAACTATTATTCTGGAACAAAGTAATGAGAAACAACATATTGTTGAAGGTTTGCAAATGAAAAATTGCGACGGTTTGGTCGGAGAATACTCTTGTACTGACTAAAAGACCGTTCTACCGTCCAGAGATCCTTATTGATTTTTACCAATTAAAATATCTCTGATGATTTTAATAGTTTGAAATCCAGAATTTTTTTTAACGATATTGGCAAATTTGTTTTTGACTATTTCTCCCATGTGCCCTTGAGTTTTTTCTAATTTATCTGCAGATTTTTCTACAATGCTAATGCTTATATCAAAGACATGTTTTTAGTTTCCAATTGTTTAATTGTCTGAATCAAAAACAAAAATTTGCAGAAACGTATGTCAACTTGTTTTTTAAATTGATATCTTGCATCAGTGAATTGGATTTTTCAATAGCTGCGGCCAATTCAGTATCGAAATTTGAAATAACATTTCTTATTTTGTCGAAATATTTGATGGTCGTCAAAAATTACTAATCTTGTTAATTTAGACGAAACAGATAATGTTTAAAGTCTTCAAAAATTGAAAATCACTAAAATAAGTACTAAAATATGTAATTATTTACCAAATATGTAAAAATTTGTATTTATACCAAAATATGTAAATATATGTAAAATAAAATTGGGCTTTTTTTAATAAGAATGATCTGAATCGTGCACATTTTTTATCAGATTAAAAATATCTCATTCCAATAAAAATATCTATTTACAATAAAATCCGTTCCCTAATCATGACAGTTCTATGTAAATATCTATTTGGGCCGGAAAAGGCAAATCATTCCCGAGAAACGTGGTCCCGGGAGAATCGTATGACGTACCCAGCGAAAACTAGAAGGGGTGCCCGAATGTATTTATAAAAAATACATATAGTGAATAATATGTAATAATATAATATATTCCGTCAAACCTATTGCGTGACGATAGATTTTGTCCTCAGTTTATTTGTGTATTACTGTATTAGGTATATACTGAAGTTTGATGAAAAAATTATAGTCATAAAAAAAGACCATGGAAATGCTCAAAATTGTAAGGGGTGTCCATGAACCCTATTACACTAATGTTTTTATGAAGGAGGGCTTAAACGTATTTTCGAGTGCTAAAGTCTATCAAGTATTAAGTGTCTCTATTTTCGTCACTGACAACCCTCTCCCAAAAGTACCAACTAAACAAAAAAAAAAAAAAAACCATTGATGATAAAAGCACTGGTCGAAATCGTATTTACAGGCGGGAAAAAATCACACACATATAAATCATAATATTATGGTATAACCAATACACTTCTCGCTGAATCTACAATCTGCTTTCTATTTTTATACTTAATTAAAAATATTAATTTTATTTACTAAAAATCAATAAAAACAACATTTTTAAAAATTGTAATTGTTCTTGAAATATTTTTCTGTAGTTTCCTTATATTTTGCACTTCATTATGATTATAACTTATTTAAAAATAAAAATGTATCACTATTTAAATTAGAACTAATAATGATCAAAGGGTTTACGAGTGGTAATAATAATTTAGTGTAAAGTTGTAGTACAGGGACAAAAAAAAGGAAATTTGTATTTATATTATATCGCATTTGTCTAAACTCTAAAATTAAATTAAAATAATAATATTAATGAAGTGCTTGTACCTAATACTATTATAGTCTGACGTAAGTCTCCTAATATACGATAAAAATTGTTACTGGTTATATATTTAATTTGAGGTAAGATCACTTACGTAGGTTATATATCTCAATTTAGATAAAGTTCTAGGTATTTTTATTAGGACAAGAAAATACGTTTTTATTTATTTTTATCGATATTCATAAAGTCTACGAGTAATAAAAATGAAAAAATGCACCAAAAAGTGTTTTTGGGATAAACTAAATTGTTATGATTACATAAATGTAAAAATGTGTTAATTAAAGTTTTTTGTGATAGGTGTTGGGTTTTTACTTATGGAAAAAACATACAGTACAATATAATTATAAATTATAATACACAATGTGAAGATTATGATTTTTTATCATCATGAATTTTTTTATACTCTTATAATATATTATTTTCTGTAAGGCTATAAATTGTATAAGGAAATTAAATCAAAAACTCCCTGGTTTCCTAAGTCCATTATTATGCCTCTCTAAGTCTCTCGCATTATCCTTATTATACACAATCCTAAAGTAAAATATACTTTAGGAACTGAAATTTTGAATTCTTCAGCAATCTCGCGATAAACACGTGCGTATTCCCCAACTTAAACCCTCACTTTCTATCACAGTCACGCTCACTATAGACTAGGGTATTTGTAATTACTTTAGTACAAATACTAAGTAATAAGCAGTGGTCGAAATGGCTTAAGATAAGTGGAGGGATGCCTTACAATTCAGATTTCCTGATATCATCATAACATTCTTCATACCTTGTATAGTAATTTTTTTTTTTTATAATTCACATTTTGTTTATGCATCAGAGTACTACAATCTTTTTCTATCATAAATAATCTTTAAAACTAAACAAATAAATAACATATTTTTAAATTTAGTAGCAAAAAAAACTGACAACTATAAAAACTAGACAAAATAAGTAGAGGGATGAAAAATGTGAATACAAAAAAGTAGAGCGATGGCATCCCTCCGTATCCCCCCCACTTCGACCACTGGTAATAAGTATAATATACCTAGGTAATAAAACGTAATAAGACCATGACAACGTCTATACCGAAAACATCAGTATCATTTTTTCGTATAGATATCAATAATTAATATATATTTATGAAATAATTAGATGAATTATTTCTCTCTGACTAACATTTAATGTATAAAAAAAATAAGCAAATTGTTGGTTCTTAGTTTTTTAAGTTTTTATTTTATTTTTTGATCGTCATCGCCCTAAATTTTGACAGATGGGCGCCTTTGCAGATGTACCCAATGTTTTTAGGTTTTATTTTTCTAATCGGTATCGCGTTATGTTTCCTTTTTTTCTGTTAGGAGTACTAAACGCTGCCGACTTTTATGGGTTGGACGAGCTACGGGCCGCGTGCACGGGTTTCGCCGACACCGGTGGTGGCATAACCGTGGACACGGCTTGCGCGTTGTTGGCATCAGCAGAACGTTACATCCACTACAAGTGCACCAAATCGCTGGTGCAAAAAGTACGAGGCTGTTGAATCCATACTATATATTACTATAACCACATAATATTAAATATGATATAATGACGCATTATTATCACCGCCACCTTCATCGTCATCATCATTACAACCACTATATTATCAAATATACCGTACCATCACCACATCATATCACCTACCCCGACCACTCCTGTATACAATATTTGAATATTACCTAAACATAATAATATATATTATTCATCGTATGCGAGTAAATTAATAGGTATTTCCGTGTGACATTGTGAATTGCGAATATTTATGTAATGCACACATAATAAAATAATATATCATCTCGAGAGTAATAATAATCAACACAACGTTATAAATACAATTCTAACTACATAACAACGGTTTAAAAGTATAGTATGTGGGGAGGTAATAATTTTTATTGGGATTATTAAAATGTTTTATGTATACACTATACTCGCCCAAAGTGAAAAGTCGAGTAATTTTTTTTATTGTTTGAATAACATGAATGATGGCCATACCGTGAGCGTTTATTTTTACGTCATTCTCGCACATTTTCTATGCCATCATAATAATAACCTTACAAAACAAATTTATTGACACATACGTCGAACGTATGATGACGTATTATCATTTATCACAATAAAATTAATTTAAACAATTCTATCGTTATATTTATAAAGAATAAACTCATATTGGATTAAATTTTTTTTTCGAATGCGGATCAATTTGAACACAGAAAATACGTACGAAATGACCAGGAAATGAGGAAAAAAAAATTAAATTAATGTTGAACGCAAAATCAATAAGAAAACATATAAAGAACGTTTTACTCGTAATTAATGTAATCTCAAAGTTGTATGGAAATGGAAAAAGGGTGGTAGATATTTTTTTTAAATGTATATGACATATTGTTTTACACTCTCGGGATGTGATATTAATTGTTATAGGCGGTATAAATACATATAGTTTGTTTTGCCGTGAGCGCGTTCGCATAATATATGAGTGTGTGGGCGTGCACTGTTTTTTTTACGTGTTATGTTTTTGTTTTTATTTCCGTAATTTGTTTTTTTGTTAGTTTTTTTTTTTGCGTATGTGCGTGTATATGCATAGGTTTTCGTGTGTGTAAATGCTCAAATGAACCCTATGGCGCGCGCTTTTGCGCAGTGTTTTAGTTTTATTATACATGTTTGTATTGCATATATCATAGTATTATACCTAAATATTGGCAGTGTTTTTTCTTTTTACTAATCGATTGCTCTTGTTACGTGTGTAGACTGTAGAAAATTAATGGTTATAAAAAGATGTAATTGAAATACACCATACGTCCATACCACATCATCAATCATCTTCGTATAGCCATGTGTATGGGATATCATTATATTACATTTTAATACATCGGTACAATGTTTGCCATTAGATTATTACAGTTTCTCATTGTATATGCGCACAAACTACAAATGAGTGGGTATTGTTTGCATGTAAATATACGTACCGATGTTGGTATAATACTACTTTTATAATAAAGATCTCACGAGCATCCCGATTAGGTTTTATTTTATTTTATTTTATTATATTTTATCAGTGATGCAAATAGGGGGGAGGGAGTAGTAAAGTTTCGATGGATTTTCAGCGAGCATAAGGTATAAAGGAAAACTTTATTTACATTAAACTATTGTAACGAGTAACGACTTTGCAATTTATATTTCATACAATGTACGGTGATTTTCATGAGAATGCACGGTCGCTTATTTCTTTAAACTTTATATGCTTGCAATTTATTCCAATTAAAAGGTACTAGTTATATGTTTTATTAGATAATAACATTTTACCCTTTAAAATCACAAAAATGTAGTACCAGTTCATTACTATCCATCAAAACAATAAAAATTTAATTATTTTTATTCCGAAAATAATGTTTAATATTAATAGTGTTTACATGTATTATAACTACTTTATGTAAATGTTAATGCAAACTATACTTGGTATAATTTCTTAGTTCAAATAACTATCCATATAAGAAACAATACTATAGAATTGTTAATTTTTAGAACTAAAAACAATCATCGTCAGTGAGTTTCATCTGAGTATTATACTATTATGTGAAATTAATTATGCATTCGAATTATTACTAAAATCAAAAATAATGCCAAAGACTGACATTTAAATTATATTCGCTCAACATAAAAGCTTAAAATTGCATACTAATGTAAAATAAAAAAAGATTTTAAAATTAATAATTATTTTCATAAACATTTACAGTCCTGTTGAGTTGTTTTTGAGTAGTGATTTTAAATATTAAAACTTAAAATACTCTCACTATTATAGAGTTTGGATTTTATGTAATTTTATAAAATATATTAAATAATACATAGGCTGAAGGTATAAAATAAAATTATGAATCATATACATATATATATATAGTAACGCCGTTTATAACACTCATATTGGGACCAGCACAAAGTGAGTTTTATAATCAAATGAATCTTATCGGCGAAGTGGGTAAAAAACGAATGAAATTTTCACTAATTATATTATTGACATTATATTAATTTTGCTATTTTTACGATTACATTTATTATTAAATAATACTTACATAGTTAGACGTCTAACTTTTATTTTATTATTTGTATTAAAAATGAAATTAGTAAGTATTTTATATTTTAATCTTATATTTATGCAATTACTATTACTTAAGTAATATGATTTATGCTTTAAAAAATTGATACTTGTTTATTTTCAATTGGTTATCGTCATTAAGATAAAAATTGTTGTATATTCTTAGTTGATAACACAAAAGTTTACCACCTTCGATTTTTCTTACGAAATTTGGGTCTTATAACTGAAGTGGTAAGTCTTATAACAGTTATAACCGAATTATTTTAAATGATTTTGGATAACCTAACCTAACCGTTCCAGGCGATATTGAGTGAAATAAGCGGCTGACGGGCTGAACCTTATATCCGTGAGTCTTGTAAGCGGTGTTTACTGAATATATATATATATTCGTTTTTAATTAAAATTTTAAATCCTGGGTAAATTTTAAATACTACCAGAACTTTATATTACTACATAAAACAAATAAATATTTAAGTAGGTATGTACATTTATCAAAAAAACTCAACTATTGAAAATATAGAATGAATAAATTAATCATGAGCAACCTTTTTTCTTAAGTTAAAACTCATAAGTATTTGTAAATGAAAAACTTAAATTAATATAAATAAATTATATAAAAGATCTATCAATTAAAATAATTAGTATAGGTAAATAGGTAAATCACATATTTTATTTTCATTTAAATAATTCAATATACAAGAAAGATAAAATAATTATTTTTATAAGACGCGCTATGAAACTAATCATTATAATACATTCTATTATTGGCACGAAATGTATTTACTACAAAATTCTATTTCTTAAAATTATAAATTATTTCATTTCAATATATTAGCACTGTTTATTCGACCAGTATTCAATTATGCATATGGATGGATATATAAAAAATATAAAATATTCGTACTTATAACTTTCTTAATAAATGTGAAATATGAAAAACTGATCAAATTCAAATGCTATAAAATATAGTGTGTTGTTGTTTATGTTTGTTAATTCATGTATTTATCAATGTAAATGTATATATTGTAATGTGTACAATTGTTTTATAAAAATAAACATTGATTTTGTTATATGACGATGTGTTGACGGTTTTTTATGTTGTTTTGCATTGATTTAGCAGAAACATTTTGATCGTTTTTATTTTGTACCCTGTAAATATTATAATAATGATTACACTGCACTGTATGAGTAAATAAACGTATAAAAATAGTAACAAAATTAATTTGAACGAAATTATGTGATTGGATAAAATCATATGAATGCAAATCCCAAAGGTGCTCGAGTTCGTAGACGAGAACGGCGGTCGCGTGCTTACTCTCGGATCGTTTACTTTACTGCCACAACACGTTGTCCGACTTATACTATCACGGGACGAGTTACGAGCAGACGAGCTGACGAAATTCCAGGCGAGTATGCATTATATAGCATATACCTTTGATTAAATAATATCATGTATTCTTAATTTTGTATTGGTTGTATAACAATGTTCGCCGTCTTGTTTTATATTTTTTAAATCATTTTGTTAATTATTATCTATAATGCAGCTATATAGGGTGTGATAATAATGTATTGTAGGTATATTGATAAAAAAAAAAAGAAAAAAGAAGAAACGCGAATAAAACGTTTTTTATTAACATATATTTATTTGCATTTAGCAAAGATATTATGTTTTACAATTTTACTAAGATACATAATCATTTTTCGAACATAGGGTACGTTGTACTTTGTACTT
This sequence comes from Chaitophorus viminalis, assembly GCA_025469195.1. Lineage (NCBI taxonomy): Eukaryota > Metazoa > Arthropoda > Insecta > Hemiptera > Aphididae > Chaitophorus > Chaitophorus viminalis. The sequence goes on from JAIPRK010000191.1 coordinate 175,814, forward strand.
TTAAAAATTCTTTCTTACTATAACTGTATCTCAATTTTTCATGTTTATACTTCTGACATATTTCTTTATAATATTTATTTATAATACCTATAATATATATATATATATATATATTATTCATCGTGTGCATGTATTTATATACATAGGCTGCGCTGATGTGGGCGAAGAAATGTGCTGCTGATGCTGCCGACAACAACGATCCCGATTCCGAAGAAGCTGACTGGCGTACGTTATTCCGGGAACACTTCGCGCCCATCATCCAGTATCACAAGATTGCAGCTAGGGTAATTTTGGACGAAATCATGCCGTTAGGGGTGGTTCCCGACCGGGACCTCTTGTCGGCACTCGCCTATCAGGTATTTCCAATACGTTGTGATCAGGTATTTTATGCATGCACAGCGTATATGTTATAGAATATAGATTATTCAACGAACAATGTTCGATCGCTGTAAAATATTATCGGTTAAATAATGCATTTAATAATATATGTATAATAGTACATTATATATTTTTGTACGTATAACTATAATATGGATAACTATACTATATGGAGCGTATCACGAGGATTTGAAATTTTATCGTGCAATTTGAGTGTGAAACTGTCATATTATGCTGCAATACAGTGATACAGATACACATTGCATATTAATTATATGTCTTATGCTACAGCTACATGCCTACATCTATATGTATGATGTATTGTACATTTGCTCAGTTGCATGCAACAAGTGTTGAACTGCTTAGATTTGCCGAACCTATAATCTAAGTTTGGTATCAAAACGTTGTCCTATGAAATAGGAGAGTTAAATGGATCTCGTAGTCAACTTATTGGGAGTATACATATTTTGATTGGGATAATTCATTCTTGATGTTCGTATTTTTACTTAAGATTACGGAAAAATAATATCTATACTAAAATATTAAATTAAACAATTCACGATTTTATTTTTTAATAAATTAAATATATTGAATAAATTTGGAATAAGAATATCAATATTCAATATATTAATATAATAAGAATTTGCCCTTAAAAAAAGAAAATAAATATTTCAAAAATGTTTACATTTTTCCTTTGGCTAAGGATGATTAATTATTAATAATAATCTATTATAATTAAAGCAAAATTTGATATGTCATTTAATGAACAATTGCAACTTTTTATGGATGAAATTGTAGCGTCATTTTTTTTACACTTCAAAAATTCTCAGAAAAAAAATCACTCTAAAGGTATAATGTGTTTCTTTTAAAACTTTGGATCCAAAAAAAAAAAAACAGCATGGTTTGTCGCAGTTATTCAAATCGCATTTTTTGACATTACATGTACATAATTATCATCTGCTTATGGTGTACATACCCAACGCACTATACTATCAATGTGTGTAATAAAAACCAAAATATGCTGAACCAATATTTAATTTGATATGTTTATCGGCTATAAGCTATCTTTGTTACTTAGATTGGAAAAATGATAGAATATAAATATTTTGGCTCTTGATATAATTGTATTTATCCATGTGGCTCGCAAACATATTATATTCATGTTGGCCACCCCTGTTGTATATATTGTACATATTATGTAAACATACGGAAACACGTGTTTGAACAGGCCGACCCGAACAGCGTGCGGTTGGAGTCGATAAGCGGGACAGCGGACCGAGATCAGCTGCGTTGCGGTAGGCGTCGCACGCGTTCCATGTCGGTGCAGAGCGGTGGTGCCGGTGGTGACGATGACGAGTCGGCCGGTTGCCATCAGGTAAGCGTGGCCGCGGGCCCGTCGACCGCGTCGGTGGTCGGTGCCGGACAAACCGCGCCGGCCACGCCTACGTTGAGCAGCGGCGGCAGCGTGGACAACGCGGGACACCCGCAGCAGCAGCGGCCACCGCGGCGCAGGCGGCGGACGTCGTCGTCCGTGCACCAACACCACGGGCCACGGCCCACGCGAAAACAGCACCATCACCACTATCACCCGCTCAACCGGTCTTCAGACTCGACCAACAGCCAGAGTTGTCACACGAGCGATGACGATTCACCGGCCGATTTGACGTCTTCCTAAGAAATAGCGATTGTGATGTCCATAGGAAAATGTGACCTCTCTCCCCTCGCTTGTATACTTACCTCCTGCTCCTATTTTTCATAAACATTTTTACTACACAATTTTTTCGTATCCAATGATCGACACAGATGACAGAATGATAAATGTATATTATACAATGAGGATATCATAATAACGGTTAACATATTGTGTGTTAGGTCTGTTATGAAGGAAACACATTCACGACAATGTTCACTTATTACAATATTAATAGACTTGAACTTTGAAGTGAAGATCAACTCGATGAATTGTAACTGAAAACAATTTATTTTTGTCACCATAAAAAATATTATTTTTTTAAAATTCGAACGGTATATACGTGTATTACCTAGTATAACAGTCTTAATTATTATAGTAGATATACACTTCTCAAATCCATAGTGCACACTTCCAATTTCGAACTACACACTTTGTGTTGGGGACGGTGGGGTTCACTAAAAAATAGGGGCTGCTTACCTCATAACATTATTATAGTTGGTTCGACGAGAGAGTACATATTATATTATAGTAACGTGACGTGTGTATGTGGTGAACACGGAAATCTGTCGGTGGAACGAGACTCGGAGGTAAAAAAAAACTTTTTCATCCCACGCGGCTTTTTTTTTGGTTTTGTGTCTATTCTAACATTTTGATGGCTTCTGGTTTATGATTAGAAATAAGATGATGTCACCCTAACGTGCATCATGTGTTGTCACTGTCTTATATACCGTACGTATACAACATAATAACATAGGAATTTTGAAATTTTATGTTGTATACTTTAATATTAGCGTAGGTAAACGTTAACTGACCCGTTATGAAATTTAAAAACACAAACATTGATTGTATCTTAACATAGGTATAATACATTTTAATTTTTAATCGAGTTATAAGCATGATAAATTTAAAACAGTTTAAAAAACAACTTATAATGCATTTGAAAATTAAAATATTGTAAAAAACTCATGTAAAAATTTGGATTATGTTCTTCCCTTTAATATAGTTTTATAATAGGTTTAAAATACATAATAGGTTCTACTGAACGCAGATTTACTGTATTATAGTTGTATACGTTTATAAGACGACGACAACACATGTGGGATGTGTTTTCCGCTTAGTGACAGGAAAAAAAATGGTTATAATATTATGTAAATTTATTTATTAATCGTATTTATACGAAAAATCGTTTTTGTACCCATAATCGCGATCGTCTGTATGTTTATACGTACCTATACGAATTACATTACATTATTTACCAGTATAGTTTGACTTGGCTCCCTTCTCTGATTCTGAGAAAATAGTTTCTCAGGGTAGAATGCGTTGTGATTTCTGCACAATCGTTTACTACCCTCTCGTTGGACCAACTATATAGTTAAGTAGTGGTCGGACATGGAAAACGACAATAGTGATACTCCTGCACGTATATTCTTCCTGCTCTGGAAATCCCTTCACCTACACCCGTACATCGCGATCTGACGCGACAACTCTGCACTTTTACCTCGATAAGACCTTATATCAGACCAATACTCAATATACATCATAAACGTTTTAGATTTGTTTGTACGTGTGACAATGTAGCGATTTTTTATTGTTGTAAGTATATAAAAATGACCAATGTTATGTTTTGACAAAGGGACAGTACAATTTTAATATTTTTTTTTTTTTGATTTGAAATGTCGCTAACATATTTTGTTTTATACATTTACTTCGTTTTAATATAATTTATGAAAATAAAGTGATAACGGTCGATAATCTGTTGACATCCAACCGCTGCTCCAAACTAATAAAAAAAAACCCTATTTGCATGTAAGAATGTAAGATAATTATAATATTAATATAGGACTCAAATCTTATTGCACTAAAACCTGAAAGCAACTAATTGATGTGTACTCAATAAATGCCTACAAGTTATATTTAAAAACTATGAACATTGTAATAAATTGTTGTTTTGTGTTTTATAAAAAATTATATTGTTAACGGTGAAATTATGTTAGTCTTTTTTGGTGTATTACGGTCAATTCGTTATTTATTCAAGATATAATATTTGAATACAATTTAGGAATGAATTTTATAAATTAATAATTTGAAATGATTTACGACAGGTTTTGCTATTTTTTATTTTTATTTGTTTTTTTGTTGGTTGTGCTCTCAAAAAATTGAGCAATTTAAAGACCTGTTTGATAAGACATAATTAATGTTATTATTGAACCATACGAACTTCAGGTACTGTACGTGTTATTCGTACGTGTCCAACTAGATAGCTGGATCGGATTCAGCTGTAATTTATAGACATACAAATTTATTATTTATGTTTTATTTATAGTGATTGGACGACTGTAATGGATATCTTTTTTGAGATTGATTGACTATCCTTATGTAGTAATGTAACAATACTAACAGCCATTATATATGGTAAGACCATTACTAACGGTCTAATAAACGATTCAGTAGTTCTGCACGTATACTTAATAGATGCTAATAAAGTAATAGCCACAAGAACATATTGTAATCAAATAAATCAGTATTTATAATTCATTCAAAAATTCATTATGTTCAAACCGATATAAACCTATCTTTAACTTATTACAACTGACATGTAATAAGACGTAATATATAATATCAAATTGACTGAGATCTGAAATTTAATTTGATATTAAAAAAAAAACTCAATAGTCAAAGTTGCAAAAATGTAAACTCAATAGATTTATTGTATTTAATGTGAATACATACTTTATGCTTATATTGATTTGTCCCTGTGGCTTTAAAATGCCTAGATCATTAAGTATAAAATTAATTATTCATTAGAAAAGAGGTGTATAATTAGTGCAAAGTAGTACAAAACGTCTAAGTCTTAGTTAATAAATGATTTTAAAAATATTATAGAGCATAATATTACATATTGTATACGTATACCTAAGTAAAAATTAAAAACAAGTTATCAAAGTATATTATTTAGTATTTATAATTTAAAAAAAAAATGTATAATCTTATTGTCGGGTAATATCCATGTATATTATTATGCTAATTAATATTTATCTATCTTATATTATGTAATTATACATTCTTACCGTTATTGTATATTAGTATTGAAGGTAAAAAGTTGACAATATAGATATTTGAAAATGTTACTAGTAAAAATCTAATTGAAACTTTTTCATTTTTATGAGAACAATAGGTTAGATAAAAACCTATTGGTTACATTAAAATAGTTAAGATCAACATATAAGAGAGGCGGTCATTCCCAACAATTTCGATCAAAAAGTGAATGTTTAGAGTATAATTTGTTATTATAGTATAATGAAATATTAATTGATAATAATTGGTAAACTCATTTGACTATAGATTATATAAAAATTATTGGAAATTAAAAAATGGGTGAAACGTTTATGTAGCGTAAGGTACGATGATGGTAAATAATAATACTGTATTAGACTGTATTAGTTTTTAAAACTTGAAACCAATTAGCATTGCTTACATTGCTCTTGAAAAAAAATTCTAAGTGAAAGAGGACGGCCAGATCTGTTTGTACTTTATATTTATAAAAATGGTTGATGTTGTAGCTAGTAGAATCAAATCTCTTTATAATAAGTTTAACTTTTAATCGAAACTTTCAAGTTTCTATATAAACAAAACAAATTTTTTTTATTTGAATAATGGATTTTACTAAACTGCATATCTCTTGTCGAATTCGTTAAACAGTATCTATTTAAAAATACATAAATAAATTCCATTAGAATCAAGGATAATAAAATAATATTATGATGATTTATATTTATTTATTTGACAATAATTGAATAATATCATTAATTTTAGGATATACATATTATATATACTTATATATGATACATTATATATATATTATAATTCATATTACATGTATTATGTATTCTAAAATCAATGGTACATAAGAATATTATTATTCCTTTATGGAACGGCGAAGTGTTTAGGCAATCGATGGACATTCTCTAGAATGTAGATTTCGTTTTAATGCAACCAACCCGTTTTTTTGATTATGATGATTGAATATATTATTACATATATACTCGTATATATTATGGAAATATTTTAATCAGCTCAAATGAACTGCGCACGAGAAAATATTTCGTTTTTTACTTAAATTATATGTATAAAATATTTTTTTTAAAAGAAATGAAATCCTGATGTTTAGTGGTTTATTTTATTCCGTGTAGATATAACAACTTTATTCATAATAATATTATACGTGATGAAAAGTTATTTCGAAAAAAATAATATAATATGAGAAATAAAGGAATAATATGGAAATTATTGAAGGAAATTCGTTCGACATCTTAACTAATCTCAAGAGATACAAACTCGTAGAAGTATACTACAGATTAGTTAAGTTTATTGTGATGAACGAGTAATTATCAATCTTTACGTGAAGGCATTATGTGATATAAACATATAAACATATAAACATATAAACAGTTCTTGCGAAAGATTGATCTCGAACCACGATGGTTCTCTAGACACTTTGAATTTGACTTGCTACCAGCGAAACCGGACAAGTGCATGGTAATGACATGGATAAGAGGACGTCACACCCGCATGTGTTGTCTCCGTTTTACAAACGTAGAACACAGAATATGAGTTTTTTAAATTGTAATGTTTATAACTGTCATAATTCGTTTAAAAATTAACATTTCGTAAAAAAGCTTCACGGAGCCACGGATAATGTTCTTAACTTTAACTTTAGACAGGTCAGATTAGGTACTCTCATCTTAAATCCTACAGCACAATATTAGTTCTAGTGAACGTAGATTTGCTGTGTTCTACGTTTGTAAGATGGAGACAACACATGCGTCCAATTAAACAACTGATTATGCAGCAAATCCATCTATCTGGCGATATGATTGACTAGTGCAATTATCACGAATCATAATTGTACTCTACTTTTAGTGTCAAAAGTACAGTGTATGAATAATATTTCATTTTTATGGAGAGACGGTGTACTCGTTCGAGATTGAATAATAATAATAATCCGTACACCGGTATCATGTGCAGCTAAAATCTATATGCAAATTATTTTTACTTATTGTACAACACGTTGAAACCGTATGCGTTTAATTTTTGTCCGCTAATCGGCTATCATATGTACGAGGTGCACTTCACCTCCTATTTTTATAATACATTTAAAATTATATATATTATTAAATTATGTAAAATTTAAAATATTTTTTCATTTTTACTTATCTAAGTATACAATTTTAAAATATTGCTACTGAATAGGTACAGATACAGAATATAATATTGTAAAGTAAATTTTAAATTTTACTTAGTTAATATTAATATTGAATATTTATTTATATACCTATACTTATAAAATACAAATTATTTTTTCTTCATCCTTTATTAGGTACCTCTTTTTATAATCTAAGCATTAAAAACAAATTAAATAGGTACTCATTGGACATTGGTCATTATAGCCATTAACCATGCACTTATACAATAATTGTTAAAAACAAAAAATTTAAATAATTGGTTGCCATTTGATGAACTTATATTGGTTTTTTCATTTAACTAACTGAATAATTAATAAGTAGGAACAAGTTATTAATAAGTTCACCTATAGCATTAACTAAATAATTTAATTCAGATATTTGTATCAAATATGTAAATATAAGGTATAAACCGTTTATAATTATGTATATGTACTATACCTATACATATACTATGGTCTGCATGTATGTATAATATTTTCATAATAATAATTGATAACTTTGTGGCTACGATAAAAGAATATAGTACGTCACAGTTGTCTGAACTATTGAATTTACAATTAAAGCCTGCGCGTTAAGGGTTGAACATAAAATAAGATATAATTATACAACTAATAGATTTTGTAAAGGTCTCATTTATACAGGATAGAGGTAGGTGATACATAAATATTTAATAAAAAATTTGATGAACGCATTTATTTTTTCCAAGAACGTGAATGTGAACGCATTCGATTCAAAGAAAATGAACGTGAACGTAAACGAGTTCAATTTTTAAGTGAACGTTCCGAACACTGTAAAATATCCATGAATAAATGTAATATAGATGTTTTTAAACGATTTATTTTAACAATGAAAACTCTGATCAGCTGCAGGTAGAATAATATTTATTTATATATATATATATATTTGTTTATTTAATAACAATTTAACGGACCGAGGTCTTTTTGATTATACTTTTACACATTATACATTATTTAAAATTTATATAATACATAAATAGTAATGAACAAAATTTATACATTCAAAATTTCTTAAACATAACATTATATTATACTTAAAATTGTCCCTACTCAATGACAAAAAATCTTTTGAGGTGGATAATTTATTAGCTAAGTGTAATGCACGAAGAAAAACTGAATCAGTACCTGTTTTTTCAAAAAAAAAAAGGTATGATTAATAATCCATTATTTCTAGAGAAATATGATAGAACACGAAAGCCTATTTGTTCCAACAAAAAGGGACAATCAATATTTCCATTTAATATATCAAAATGGACTGTATAATTTAATTTTTCTTTTTAAGAAGAGAGAATCTAAACCAATCGAAAACTTGACAGTATCGAAGGATTCTCTAGAAATAGGTGTTTTAGTAATAATTGCTATTTTTTTAAAAACAATTTGTATTGTACTACTTAAGGTCATTAATATAAGTTGATAAATCTTGTGACCAAATTCAAATGTGGAAAGTACAAGTAAACAATATATTGTTTTTAGACAGATTTAATAATTAAATTGTTGAATATTTATATATTTATAAATCCAAGTATCTTGTACGATTTGTTTAATATTATTTTGTGATACATGAACAAATACTGCTTTGTGAACGAAGCTCAAACTTTGTTGTCTTTTATTTAGGTACCTATATACATAGGTAAATATAAATTGTAATATACTCATTACTCATGCACACGAAAATCGTTTATTATTAAATTATCATAATATTTCATTATTACTTTTTCCCATAAAATTTCCTTGTAATCTTTTCACCACGATTGCGATCGAATTTATTATTAAGGTTGCACACGATACACATTATATTTTAATAATCGAATGATAAATTGGAACATGAATGTGAAATAACGAGATTCATATGTTTCGTATGCACACTATACTACGAAGATTCATATATATGTGCATATAATTATATACGCATACATATGACGTTATGACGCGTATTATACTGACGAAAAAGTACACATGAATATAATATGTATAATGACATCGAAGCCGTTGAAATCGAGATTGAAGAAAAAAATTGCTTTTTGTAAAACAATAATTATTAATTTTACAGTGTTTTCGCACGGATAAAAATATCGTTTTCTCAAGACAGGGCTTAAATAGCTTTGAGTAAATCATCACGTTTTTTCAATCAATTATCCTTTTTTTTAAATAAATAATAAATTAATAAATAAGTAAAAAATTAAACTATTTGGGAAGAAACTCGTGTGCATCAGCCCAGTTAATATTTAACTAGAAGTGGTCTCAAATTGAGGTGATTGTGGTAACGGAGAAGCTGAAGATAGAGACAGAGGAGCCGGAGGTGAGACTGAGGACAGAGGAGCTGGAGATGGAAACGGAGAAGCTGGAAGTGTCAACTGAGACGCAGATTCTGGTAGCAGAGGTTCTGAGCCTTGCTTGGGAAGTATTGCAACTGGACGACAAGGAATGCTCTTATCTGTGTGCTTGGGTATTTTCCCGATTTCTTCGCCACTTAGCTGCTTGTGCATGTCATTCAATAAATCATCGGTTATTATATAGTTTGAGTATTTTTGCTCTTGAGGTCTTGCTGATGGAGATGCTGTAGGTGGCATTGGACATAATGGTGATGGTGATGTACTTGGTTGTGCTCTCGGAGAAATTGATGCAGATTTAACTTCCGTTTCGTGAACATCGTTAGGCTGATAGTTTCTCCCTGTCAAACCCGAAGTCGACTTTATCAACTTATTCTGCGTGAACTGCTCAGATTTATTTTGCAAGTTTTCTACGAATTATTTGAAGAAAAAAAAATTAAAATTAAAAAAGCTAATTATAACCCATTTATAACGTATTAATTCTAACTTTCAAACGTGGACAGTCGCGTTTTCAATTTTTCGTACTTTTGGTTGTGTTGATCAGCTTTCTCGTTTTGTAATTTTCTGTTTTCTATACGTTGAGTGGATAATAATACAATGTACATTGAATTATTACTATACTTATAATTATTAGCGAATTAGATACTTTTTTAACTATTATATAACGATACAAATAATCAAAATAACACGTTAATTTCATTACAATGATTTTGGTCATTGGGTTTATACAATTGAATTGTTTATAGTAGTTTAAAATTTATTTATTTTGGAAGATTCTGATATGGTAAATACAAATATTAAATATCATATAAATGACGCATTACTTTCTATGTCTCGTATAGCCTCTTCCATGTTACTGAGATCTTTCGTTATCTTGAGTTTCATGTTTTTTATATCAGTGTTGATATGGTTTTCTTTCTTATTACCTAGAAACAGACGTTTTTTTTTTGTTTGGTTGTAATTGAACGAAAAAAAAATCATATAATTAGATTAAAATACATCTGCATTCAACCATAGCGGATTTCGGCTTTAAGCTATAAATCTCCTCTCCAACAATTCTCTTGGCATCGATCAACACGTTTTTTTGAGAAACTCCTACGGCCACCGTCTTTTCAAATAGCTCCTCAATCTTAGCGTCACCTAAATCGTACACGTATTTATTATACTATATATTATATAATGGTAATTGATTATGCAATTTGACTATAGTGAATTTTAATTACAATTAACATTGTCCGTTGAATTTTTAATGCCCAATTTCATAGATAATTCTAGATATTTCTCTAATCTGTTGTAATCGGCATTTTGTTTTTTCACCGATTTCAATATCAAAACTGTATATACACAGAAATATTTAACGTCAAGTTATAAGCTTTTTTTCTAATAAAACCTTACGTTTTAAGTCAATTAATCTCATTGACACACTATAATCTCTTTCTTGAATACGATCAAATCCGTAGTCCAGCTTCTTTTTGCTTTCGTTTTCCGACTTAGACACTAAACGCAAATAAATACATCATATTATTTTTCAGTGTTTATATACATCTAACGGTCTCTATTTCAATTGAATTACAATTAACGACGTCCTTCGTGGTTTTCGTAACCATTTCCGTTAGAGCTTTTAATTCCTTCACTAGCAGGTCGTATTTAACATCTTTACTCAAAATAATTTCCTCGTGAGAATCTGTATATATATTCGGGACATTATCACACAATTGTTTCGATTATCTAGTACTTAATAATATAACAAATTTATTCTATTCTTTACCTTGAATGGTTTGCAACTTTTGTTCAAAATATAACTGGTCTTTTTTCCGTAAGTCTAATTCTTTTTCTACTAGGGCTTTTAAACCCTTCACTATCCGGTCGTGTTTGGCATCTTTATTCAACATAATCTCCTCGTGAGAATCTGTATATATATATATATATATATACGGACATTATCACACAAATGTTTTCGATTATCTAGTACCTAATAATATCACATGTATTTTTATTCTCTTTACCTTGAACTCTTTGCAATTTTTTTTCGAATGAAAACTGTCCCTTCTTTAGTAAATTCAATTCTTTTTCTGTTTCGGCTTTTAAGTTCTTCACTATCATATCATATCTGGCGTCTTTTTTTGAAATAATTTCTGCATGAGAATCTGTATATTACACGGAAATGATCACACAACTATTTTCGATTATCTATTACCTTATAATATTACATAATTATTCTACTCTTTACCTTGAATAGCTTGCATTTTTTGTTCGAAAGATAACTGTTCTTTTTTCCGTAAATCTAATTCATTTTCTGTTATGGCTTTTAATCCCTTCACTGCCCGGTTGTATTTGGCGTCTTTCTTTGTTATAATCGTTGCGTAAGAATCTGCACATATACACGGACATTTTTACACAACTGTTTTCATTTACCTGGTACCTAATGATATTACATAACTTTTCTACTTTTTACCTTGTATGGATTGTAGTTTTTGTTCATACGAAAACTGTTCCATTTTCCGTAAATCCAATTCTTTTTTCCTTAGTGCTTTTAATTCTTTTACCACCCGGTCGTATTTGGGATCTTTATTCGACATGATCACCGCGTGAAATTCTGCATAGTGCATATTATATACACGAACATTATCAGACAACTGTTTTTGTTTATCTAGTAAATATTACATAACTATTCTACTCTTTACCTTGAATAGCTTGCAGTTTTTGTTCGGCCGAAAGCTGTCCTTTTTTCAGAAAGTCCAATTCTTTTTCCATTCGTTTATTATCCTTATGCATCATGCTCACAACTATAAACACCAATGTTTTTTACTTATTAACTCATAAACACAAAATTGAGAGCTGAAAATAAATTGTTTTTTTAAAAGCTTGCGTTCTACCGGTCATGACGTCATTCAAATCCATATCCGTTGTATTTCGATCGTCCATCTTTCCAATGTTATCAGTCTTTTCTTCTATAGATCCTTGAGAATCTGATTTTACAAATTCAGAATAGTCTTTCATCGCCAAAATATATTCACCCTTGATCTTAAATGATAAACACAAAATCCATTACAGTTCATAAAATAATTCACAAAATTCACTAGTTATTTTTTCTCTATAATAATATTGTTCTGACCTTCAATTCGGTGTCGGATGCACGGTTTTTATTCGTTTTCATTTTTCCGTAAACCCATCGAGGAATTTTAAAGAACGCTTTCTTCAAACTGCGTGTACGACAGTCCACGGTCTTGCTCTTTTCGCTGGAAACTTCCACACAATTTTTACTATTTGTTGTTTCCATCTTCGGAACACTAATTGATATCGCTCTTCGTTCGACTAGATAAGTTCTCGTTGTGTATTATACGGATATAATAACTTTGGATTGCAAATCAAATCACACGAGTTGCAATACTAAACGTAAATATTCGTAAAATACGATTAATCGCTATAATACTATAAGTAACGAAAATCGTAACAAAACACTTAATGATCCAATATCACCAAATGAATTATTCTGAATAAACGGTCAGTAATATAAATAAAAACAGAGTTTGTTGATTTCGTTTCTATGTTATGCTTTGAACCAGAAACGTATTTATATTTTTGGTGCCCTGGGGCACGGTTCCGTAAGCGCCCTCATTTAGGAATAATTTAAAAACAATACCCTTTATAAGGCACCGGTAAATATACCGAGAATTCTTTTTCTCTCTCTCTTTCTCTCTCTCTCTCTCTCTCTCTCTCTCTCTCTCTCTCTCTCTTTTGGTACATCATGAATATGTATTTAATTGCCGGATTGACCAACATGACTCATTAACTTATCGATTCTCCGAGGAGCTGAAAAGACAAGTTTGGATACAAATTGATATTAGTTTCGATCGTGTCGTACACTTAAAAGAATAACGTAACGTTTGTATAGTGACGGCCGAAAACGTGTGATTGAAATGTACACAGCACGGTGGGAATGTATGTTCGATTTTAAATCAAAATAGGTGCTCTAAGTATAGTAATTATTAAAACATACAATATTTGTTCGGTACCTATATTAGAGTTGGAAATACACATTGAGGAAGTGACTTGTACACTATTTATAATACAATTATCAAGTATGAGACCATCACCTATGGGCTATGAGTGTGATGTTTTGAGGCGCGCTAAGCCGTAAGGGTGCCTGGAATTTCCGATATTGATTGCGTTCTGAGTTGACGAATAAATAATAACGTTTTATGCCCATTTTTTCCAAACACCACCAAAACTGAAAATATATATATGCGCTGATGATGTGCGTAATTATTAATTTAATGTTACAGTCGCTAGAGGGGATAAAAATAAAAATAAATATTACATCTGAATTTATTACTCTCGTGTCCAGGCGTCAGCATTAGGCAAGCAAATTAACGTAATTGTACAAAATACTGGTACCGAACGAGGCATCTGATGCTAACGGGGAATTCGCATTGGAGAGTTTTACTTCGATATAATTATATTATTATGTAACGTTTACACCAATGGCGATTGATCGGATCCGACCGGATCGCGTATACGTACACTGTTCGACGACTATTTTCCGAATTCTACCAAAACCGTAGGGATTTATAAAATAGCGATATCGCACAATATTTGCTCCGCAGGGGGACCAGGTTAAAAGGACCGTGATAACTTTTCGAGAATTCGAATCTTAAGGTATGGGACGAAGAACACATCCAAGGATTTATAAGTCGCATTTTCGTTCTGAGACTCGGAAAATGTTTTCTTAACGAATAAAAAAACATTATGAGTGTGTGTGGTCACGTCATTGTCGTCGTGTTGACATAATGCGTTTATTCTTAAGAATTTTGTTATTAACACGTTCCGCACGCGATACCTAAACGGATATAAGACGTATCTACATTTTACGTAATAGTATTGTTTAACACGTTAATTGGTGAGCAGGTACACCGATCGGGGAGCGAAAGGATTTTGACACGGCATGATTATTATTATGTTGAACAGGAGACGACATTTCTAGATTGCCCGTCGACGTAAGTATATATACTGTGTGTCTGCAGTTATTGATCCGAGTACACGGACCAGATTTCATTTGCACCTGGAACGGCGAGACAGTCATAATTTCAAGCCTCTCCGCATCGACGTCAAATTGTACATGAAAAATAAACCTATTAATCATTTTTAATATATTAACATGTATTAATAGTTTTTGGTTCTGCTAATTATTTTAATTATTTGTACATCTGCAGCGTTCGGTTGTACTATATTTATATTTCTGTTTCAAATGGTTACGTTATAATTACTATAATCATGGAGTATAATGCCTATAGGTGGCTGTTCACTTCGGATCAAATGCGTTACTGTATTAGATAATCACGCTGTGGTTCTATTAAAATGAAATTAAATCGTATGCGTGGTATTTTTTTCCCCCGAGCTTTATTGATGAGTGATGACTGTAAATTACTGATATCATAATGATATGTCGTGTCCACTCGTATCCCGCGAGGGCGATGCCTTTGGGCCCTAGGATTTTACTCCGAGCCCGCGTGCAGGATGATGGTCTTTCGGAAAACAATCCAAACTACTTTTCATCGAAACACATGTATAATATAATGTAAATGTAATAGTATACTCATTTGTATTCGACGTAGTTTGTCTGAAACCGTCTTGTGACGATGAGATGTGCGGTTTTATCCGTAGAGAACTATGTACTGAGACCATGTCCCTCCAGCGGGGGCAGCTGTCAATCGCACATACGCACGCGCGCGCGTGCACACACACACACACACACACACGCACACACACGCACACACACACACACACACACGCACGCATTATGCATGCACACACAATAAGGATATGATGACTCGGTCACACACGTCTTCCCATGGACGTCCAGTCCGAACACGACGACGACGACGACGTACGTTCATGGCGCGCAAAACAAGGCCGTTATCGGGTTCCACCGACAATAAATAGTACACAAAATCGTACAGTGCATATTATTATTATACATGTGTGCACGCGCACCGCGGTGGTGGTCGCGTTCTCCACGTCGCACGACGTATTTGAAACGCGTGACAAGGACGCGATTTATTACATCGTACAGTAATAATAATAATAATAGTAATCATATGTTATAGACATAATATTATTTATATGCACTTAAACCTAATACGCGTTTCCGTTCGAAAAAGGAGAACTACCGTCGATCATCCGTCGCGATTTTGCCGGAATCGAAACCGCCAATATACAATATACTGCAGCTGATCGCGTGTACATATATTTTACCAACGCGCACGCAACCTCGCGCGTCTACGTCCACGATCACTGTTTCGGCCCCGTAGAAGTTTCCTATTATAGAGTCCGACCGCGGTGGCTATAAAGTTTCATACACTCTGCAGCGGCAACAACATACCTTTACATACATATAATATATAATAATATGTAATAATATAACGGATATATACCCGTGGATTGTTTGTACAAATTGATTGTTGGTTATATTAGTAGAATATTCATCGACGTAATTAGAAGGAGCGAGAGTTTGGCGCCTATCCCAAAATTGTCAATGACCCTTACCATGATTTTTTATAAACTGTATGTTTTACTATGGCGTCCACGTGCATATAATTATTATACATGAAAAAACTTGCAGGATTTCAGCCACCTCAGATCTGGTTATACTATGCCATTAAGAGTGCACATTTTTAAAAATATCATATCTTCAAAGTTAAAATTAATGTCCATAAGATGGTGTCCATTTACAAGGAATTATGATATCGAACGGTTGACGTTGTGCATTGCACTGTTCCCAGAATTTCCAACACTAAATTTTTTCAGGAATTGAAGTCATCCGACCACTGATTACGATTAGTGAAAAAAAAACTGACGACCCAAGTTTTGTTGACATGTTGCAAATGTCGGATGACACCTATTGCCATTTCAGGTATTTCTATATATAGGTAGGTACGAATAAAGGACATCAATATACACCATCTTACGGATAATGATTTCAAGATATGATATTTTTAAACTTTGGGCTCTTATAATAGCATGTTTTAATGTTTATAAAATATATTCTGTTTTCAACCATACAATTACGTACATACGTAACACACATACACACACACACACACACACACACACACACACATATATATATATATATCTAAGACTGAAGTTCTTAAACAATTTTCCGTTTTCCTACATATAAGACCTTATATTATATCATGTTTGAATGTAACAAGGAGGCCAGAATCCCCTCTCCTTAACTGGAATTGAAAACCAATCGCGCGATGTTATCATTATGTCTCTCGTAGTTGGATTGATTATAATAGGTAGATACGCGACTGTCGACGACTCTTCGTGATATAACTACAAAGAGCGTTGACCGGAAAGCCCCACTCGGTTATGCCCGAAGAAACCGTATAGCGGAAAACTCGTCTGAAAACTTGATCTTTCGTGGAGGTTTATCCTTTGAAACATTTCGTTTGAAATAAGTGTCACATATTATGACTCATTGAGCGTCATTATTTTTTCCTAAAGACGTCTGCCGGTAAATCTCATAGCAAACGCTATGTACAATTAAAACATCTTCGTGCGTTTGTAGTATATTATACCTACTGTTGATTGGTTTAAACATTTTAACGTCGGAAGGTATAATTTTTACAGCTGTGCACGAGCACGTTTTAAGCGTCATCCCCGGTGCTGTGAATTATAATATAATACATACACATTTAGGCCCATATGAGAGACATGCATACATATGAGAGAGGGGGGGTTAGCTCCGCCAAGTCCATCAGGTTTTATTTTTTAATATGGGACCGATATCAAGTTATTAATGGGACGCCGTCATGATTCGTGCGAATAATCCATCTTAATAACTAAATCGTTCTATGATGTAAATGACAAGTCTGTGAATTGAAACACTACGTACACTTTTAATGTAACTGTGTAAGATGACGTAGATAAGTAACATTTTCAAAGAATAACCTAATGAGTTTTCAAATAGTCTGGATAGTTTACAGGATGTGACAAGTAATACTTGTTAGTGTGTGTGTATGGAAGGGAGTGTGGATGATTAGTTTGTCCCTGATTTCTCTCCACGGCCCTGTAGATATTATTATGTGCCTACATACGCGGCGTGTATCCAATATTATATTTACCGTGTAAACACCGTTGAAAAGGCACTATTTCGGTCCGTTATCATTTTGTATACACCGTCTTCGCCGTACACCGCGAGCCCTTAAGTCCTTTGAATTCAATAAGTGCACCGTAATGCACACGAAACAGATACGCATACGTGACTAACATTATAACATGGTCGTGTGCATTTTAATGTGGTAAAATAGAGTCTAAGCGACACGATACGTTCACAATGGTCGGGTGAGTGTTTATTTTTTTTTTTCCCCGTCGAATTCGATTTTTGTAAACACTGCGCGAATGTAACTATAAATTGTGATTGTAATGAACTAATAATATCTAATATTAATAACAATAACTGCAATATGCAGTACTGCAGGTGCTGTAGTTTGGAAAAAATTAATCCGTTGCAATTTGTAACGCAATAATAAATAACGACGATGCGCACCACAGTCTGAACTATTATAATATTACATAGTATTAATGCGCTGCGACGTCTTCTTGATGCGTGCATATATTCTCGAAAACTGTCAAGTCGCACGGTTCGCGGATTAAATATTGCACTACACGCTGTAAACGCCAACACGAAATCATAATAAATAACGAATACGATAACACCCAAAGGCCGCAGTATACGATGGAAATAGCCGTGTTGGCCGCGTTCGAATGACGCGTTATACGTGATAATGTGATATTATTATACATGATTATACGGCTCGGATTTTAGAGGCAATTACATTCAATACTGTGTTTTAAAATGTCGATTTGAAAGCGTAGACCATTCAATCGGATTTTATCGATCGGTTAACAGAAACAAAACGTATTATATTGAATTCATACTTGTTAAATATACGTATTTATTATAATACATTCTTGTATTATTTATTATCACCCACTTTAATAATTATTTTTTGAAGTTGTATAACTCTTAGTAATTGTTGTGAATAAGTGAATTCGAAAGAACTTTATAATCAAACGTCAAATATATATATTTGCGTATACGTTGAAAATGATAACGTCTAAATATCTAATTTACGTGCACACATAATAATTATTATCGAGGTTCAAAGTTTTATAAAGCACGACCATCGTTATTTATTTTCCGTAAATTTAATAAGATTATGTAAGAATAGAGAGCCAATATGATATTATACAATTTTTAATACTCAGAAAGCATTATTTTTTTTTTTTAACTAATTTATTTAATTAAAATCTGAATGAAGTGAAAAAACACATTTGTGCAAAACATATAACATTTTCAACATAATATGCCAACAAAAACAACGTTCTAGTCCAAGTTATAATATATATATAACATATTACTACACAATGTTATGTACAGTATAGACAAACTCGGCAATCTTTGATGTAATATTTATGTATCTAATATAAAATGGAGTTCAGAAATCATTACGGAAACCTTGAATTTGATATATCATGTATTATTTATATTATGTTTAATAAAATATCCGATATCGCTATATGGTTTAGAAATGTTTATTTAGGTACTTTTTACTCGTACCTATAATGATTTTTGTTACTATTTAAATAAGAGTTGCTGTTAATAATGTAATATCCGAAAAATGTTATTGTGATTTAAAATAAAATATTATAGCTGTACATTGTTTTCTACGCATAATAATATACAAACGCTGTTTTATAGAACATTATCTCCGACTATGTATTTTGGGAATCCAATTTATGTGTGTATTTTTTTTTACTTTTTTTTAATCTGTTGTAAAGAAATAATTTTTTTATTTATACGATGAATTGATAAAATACTATTGTGTGCGTAAAGTAAGAGTAGAAAGTTTTAAAAATACTACTGCACTATTAAAAAAAAATAAATAAAAATGATAATTATTGCGGTCAGTAGAATAAATTTATTACAATAAATTAATTAATAAAATTTGTTCCACTTCTCAGTTTTTATTGTATTATAACTTTTTATAAAAATGTGTGTTTCATCTGATAAATTATAAATTTCTCGCATATTCCATCCGAATCGCGCGAATGCTTTTTCGTTGAATATTATATAATATTATATATAAATATATTTGACGTTGGGCGATGGCAGTTTGCAATGCGTTTAGATATTATATATTTATTTATATATAGGTACTATATATGTTTACAACTGTACGTTCAAGTTAATTCGTTGGTACAGGATTCTTTGATTCTGTCAAACGTAAGCTGCAAATGTACCAGTTTACGATTATATTTATGTATATAGCATAATTTTTTTTTCAACGTAACAAATTGAAGTAATCTTGTTCGGTAAAAAATAAAATCTACGAGGAATTTTGCAATAAAACGTTCGCAAAAAACGATCGTTTGAAATAGAATCAGATGACAACAATACTCGTTCAGTCACTAACAATATATATTGTTGAATATAATAATATATGAGTTATGTATTTATTCGATCTGAATTGTTTTGGTTTTATTTCGATCGGAACATGACGCGCTGTCATAAAGTTTTTGTAGCTTTATTCCCATGTACGATCCATTCCCCCCCAAGTATCTTGTACGTAATTTGCTGCATTTTGCCATGAGATGTTCCATAATCATAAAACGAAGTCATCAAAAGCGTTTTTGACCAACAGCACAGGCACGCGCTGGTTGCTCGGAACACGACGAAATGCGAATCAAATACTGCAATATACTCTATCTACGCGCGTGTGTACGCGCGCGTCCGCCAAATTCGGATATAAATAAACGCGCGGCGGCGACGACGAAATTTTTTCTGACGGTATTTTTTTCTTCTACGAAGAGTATACCTACTACTACTATAGTGTAAAATCACAGTTATTAGTCACCGCCAACTACACGAATACTCCTATTACGGGGCCACACGTCCTTCACGCCTTTCGATTTTCGTGCTCAGCGGAAAAAAAAAAAAATTAAAAAATATTATTGTGTTTACCGAAAACGTCATGATTGCGTACAAATGTATATATGTGTTGTTTTTGTATACATTATGCTTCATATAGTGTATTATGTTGGACGCAGATATATTATATCCAGTTATTATTTTTCTCCGTGACTCAACAAACACGCGAACATATTCGAAAATAAACCGAATATATACTTTATTTTTTTCGCATTTAATAACAATATATCGCTCGTGTTAAATATGCGAGTACGATAAATGCGATATTATGCGATGACGAACGTGAATCGACGAAAGCGTTATACGAAAAGTATTAATACACGAGAGCAGGCAATACAATCGAATACGACGGATATTGGTTACACATAAAACGCGTGTTCGCAATGTTTTCTGGTTATATTATAAATTATAATACATACTACTAATCTTCGCATGGGACAGACTTGGCCGAGCATATTTTTTAATGGAATACTACCATACATTGTTTAGAGTCTAACCATGTTTGGTTAGCCTTAAATTACCTATTATCGATATACATTTAAAAAAGAACCTACCACCTTTCCCGTTGTCATTCCGGTGTCTTGTCATAACTCGAGAACGCTATTATCGGTTTGTCTAATTTTATTTTTCCACATAATGTTGGCAATATTTATAAATTTAGTCTGAATTTTCTTTCGACCAAATTTCTTATTCTTTTTTCCATATTCATCTCTTTTTTAACAAATTATAACTATTAACCTTTTTATTTCTTTTGCAAAGAACAAATTTGGAACATAAAAATACAACCTCAACTCTTCCTTCCTTCAGGCAAAAAAAATTAAAAATCAAATGACGTAGTGACACTCAGTAGGGTAGTTGGAATAACTCTGTGAAAACAATTTGGAAAAAAATTTTAAATAATATGCATAAAATCCATCAATGTGATTCTTAAATGTTTGTGTTTATAAAACAAATATATATCCTACTTGGTTAATTTTTACATCCATTATTAAAATATTTGCAAATGCAACACATCCCAAATCCTAAATATAATATTATATAGGTACAGTTACACGTTTATATTATGACCACGAGTCCACGACCTTAGGTATATGTAAACTATATCGGTTCTGAAAGAAGACGTGTACGTAACTATCATCTTGGCGACCTTCGGAATGCTTATTATTTGGCTAAATTGGCTTTAAGGGAATCGCAAGCAATGATTTTTTATTTGTGTCCATCACGCATTAATATTGATCGATCCGTAAGTGGTAAATAGAAAACGTCTAAATCCCTATGTATCGTGTGTGCTATAGACAGAAACAGAAAACCATGGGGTTGCAACTTTGTAATCTCTTTAAACGACTTAACCTTCATCCGCGTAAACGTGGTTTTTGTTTTCTTCTACACATCTCAAGCCGTTTCGGACGCAGAGATAATTGGTTAATTATATGTTTCATCTTATCCTGTGAACAATAATGTTATTGCTCTTTCAGTGCCGTGGAATTCACTTTTAGTCCGAAATGTCTCGTGCGGGATTCGTTTTACCCTCGCAGACCGTCTCTAACAAAATATATTATATTAATATTATAACAACGTAAATCCGTCACGAGAGCATATATTTTTAAATTAGTGTACGATACCTGTACACATATGCGTATATATACTTATAATTATATAATATGCACGCTGCTTGTCAAAAATTAAAAAGCTCGACGTCACGTGATAATTTCTATTTGTGGGATAAACCGTGACAATAGGATTTCATCTGAATAAAAAGTTTCTGGTCCGATTATACTGCATCATGGTTTACGCGTACGCACAACGCACAAGGGTGATTCATGGTTAATATTGCTGTCGCAATAGTTTCAAGTACTCCCGCTGCAGTCACGCTGCAGCCGATTCTCAAACGATCGATAATAACATGGACGCATGTAGTAAACCGCACCGGGCGTACTGCAGTATAATTGTTCCGAAAATAAAACCAATCTCGACGAAAATAACACATGTACGCACGCACGCAGTGTTTGAACGTCCGAATCTCGAGGGAAACAAAATATTATATAATATACGTACGGATGGCGCGTGTACGTTTTTTGGAAAACGCTAGCCTTATTATTATTACAATGTTGTAATAATGATTATCAAACCGAAAATGTACATGTCAACCGTTGTATCAACGTACTACATAACTATGTGTATCGTATGTAATTATTGTCTGCGTAATGTTTCTAGATTAGAAGTACGTAGAGAGCAAAATTATAGCTGACGGGACCCGCGAGGAAGTTGTCATATTTTCTTGTTTCACAAACGATCGAAAAACTCGACTGATATCAATAATGGTGTATCGACTATCCGACAGGTGCGCACTGTTTATATAATATTTGTATACACTACGGAACAACAACTCTCGGAACCTATCCAAAATTAGCGTCTCATCCGACCGAAAGAATAAAATATATCGTTTTACTACGACGGTATAGGGGGAAAACGTCAAGAGAGAAACGTTTATTATACTTCACGGGACATTATAATTGTTCGCGTAATAAACATACGAAAAAATAACCAGAACCAAAGGCATATCATAGTGTAATATTATGTTATTCAAATATACATCTGTGGAAAAAGTATACTCCAAACCGACCGCGGTCAGTTTATTTTTTCGTGATTACCAGGAAAAAAACAACTATATGTTGTAAAAATATTATAATGAAACATCAAAGTACTCGTTGGAATAAATTCGTATTGTCATCAATTAGTTAAACGTATCTATATATTAATAATGTATAAATATAGCGTTGCGCATACGGTCGCACAGATAATTATTTTAATTGGGCTAAATAATTCGATTTGACACCGTACATGGTACATTATAATTTATAATATTTCCGCATTAATCGTTCATCGAAAAATAATCATATCTAATCACATTGAGTTCGTTTATTAAAAGACAATTTTGTTGTATGACCTTCGGACTTTACGACACAACTGATAATAGTATAATATTATAAATGAGTGTTTCCCGTTTTGAACATAATATTGTAAAATACGAGTATTTATATGATGGTAACGTGTGTATCAGTATATTATATATTTGATGTTTATACAAATTTAAGTGTGCATTATTTGTACGCATAAACACTAAACAGTACACCTAAGTATATAATAATATATTATCAATCTTGTAGGAGAAAATGTCTCCTTTTATGGTAAATTTTACGAATACACAGGGCCGTACTAAGGAAAATTACGCCTAAAGGCAATGATTTTACCTGCACCTCAGTACTCTATACCAAAACATTAACAATCTTATTTTATAAAAGTCAGTGCATATATTATGTAACATAAAGTTATCACAATATATGAAATAAATATTACCAGTAAGTTGTAACAATTCTTTTGTTTTGATCAAATATTTTATAATATAAACATTTAAAAAAAATGTCTTGCTTTGTTCTCAGAAAAATTATTAATTACACTTGAAATGTTTATTACAACATATTATTTTCTATATTAAATAATGCTAAATTGCTAAGGCATTTCATTTATTGCTGACAATATTAGACCTTAAATAGTTTTTAACTCTTATAAGAGCTGAAAAATATCCTTCACCGAAACAGTTGGTTAGTGTAGTTGAAATATAAATTCTGAAAATTATACTTGAATTAGGGAAAATCATGAATCATCAAAATTAATGTTTTTTAAAAATAAAAACATGTGTAACACGGAGTGATTAGTGATTTTCAGTAATTTAAAATTCTCTATTCGTTGATATAATGGCTGAAAATGATGAATAATAATGAAGATATATAAAAGATTATTATTCTAAATTATCATCTATTCTCTATGCAAATTACAAACAAAACAATTTACGAAAATTGTCGATAAAATTCATTACAAAAACCAAAATATATTTTGATTGCGGGATAGTGAACTTTTTTTTTCTGAAATTTTGTACAACAATTAGGTAGTTTCGACAATTTGGGGATAGTGGACTTAGCATGTTTTTTTTTTTTTAATTTAGCGCTCTAGGCATTTTTTACATTGCTTATACGTTAATCCAGCTTTGCGAGTAAATATTATAATTATTATTTTTATTATATTATAGACCAACAAATGAACAAAATATGACGAGTTACTTATGTATATTGTATAAACACGACTAACGCGTTGGTAAAGTAATATTACTCATATGAAATAGTTCAATAAATATATAATATTATTTACAGTTATTGGCCGTGTAAACAGGATATCGACGGGGGAAAAAACGCTCGTGTGGTTAAAATATATTATATTTATTTGCTAACGTTATGGTTGTACCTACATGATAATTATTAATGTGCATTAGTTATAAATTAAGTTATAAGTTGTAGTTTATTTAGTTATGAGTACAAACGAATTGAATTATATAATGATACCGGTTGCGGAAATCGCGTATGGACTTAATTATAAGAGATAACAATACGTTTGGTTGGTATTTAGTGTAAACGTTTAACACGTTTAATCGTTTCGAGTTAAAAAGTCTTTAAATGTCGAAAGGTTAAAAAAAACTGTAAACTACAAGCGTAACGTGAAGACTTCTCGTTGATTCGCATCGTTTAATCGTTTCATGCGAGTGGTATACAATCATATAATATTATAAAAATAATGTAATCTTATTAGATTGTAGGTACTCGTGTCGAACAGCTATCTGGCGCGCGGCGTTTTCGTAATTCTTTTTACTCTACACTACGTATACCGCGATTTTAATTTTATGCGAATAGATAGTACCTAGGTATTACCTTTGTAAAACAACAGACAGTTAAATTGCACCATGATAAATAATGTTATTGTGATTGTGCGTTTTCGATTACTTCCGAGTTCATGGACTACATGACTTATAAGTACCGCACAGTTGGCTGTAAAAACAGTTAATCACTATAATACAATAACAATTTGCATCAGTATATAATATGAAATACACCAATGTTTTAAAGTCCTACTGAAATGTTTGAGCGGAATATTGATATTTATTTGATCATTAATAATTACGTATAGGTATTTTGTTGAAAATCAAGTTTGCGTGTTATTGTTTGTTAAATCTTTGTCGATATAAAGGAATACAACTGCTTATGCGATATCATTATATGTATATTATGTAATAATTATTAACTGCTAAACGTAACAAAAACTTATATATTATACCTATATGCACTTGGTCCGTGAGCGTACTGCACCAACCTATATATTATACAAAAAAAAAAAACACTTCGAGGTTCACGACACTGCAATAACATATGGTAATGAGAACAAAAAGACGTTTGACCTATCCTGACTCACCGATTACGAGGCATCAATATTTTTATAATACCAAGCTATTATATGTTTGAAATTCCCGTCTACTTACAAACCGCTATACAATAAGTTTAGCAACTACAACCCGCAGGTTCAAAGTTTTTTATTTTTTTCTAAATTAACATAGTTATTTGCTCAGCTCTGCACATAAAAATAGATTAAATTGTTTGGCAATGATATATATGTATACATATATATGTTTCAAATAGACTTTTTGTGGTTAAAATAAATCGTGTTTATGCGATATTATTGTCATCAGAATGCAATAATATATTACACTACAGTTTACAAACGAACAAGTATAGAATAAGTATATAGTATAACAATATTATTAAATAATGATATGTATGCATAGACGATAGATGTACATCCTTATTATGTATTATGATTACGAATAAACCAAAACAAATCGCGTAGAGAGTTACATGCTTACATTTTTATAATATGTATCTATAAGACTATACGCTTATATATAATTCGATGGATTTTGACCGCGTATTACGATTGATTTTACAATATACCTTATATGAGTTATAAAATTAATGTTATACTATTGAGTTATCAAGCGGAAATGTTTAAAAATCATCGCGTTGAACAAAATATATATTAAGTAGGTATATATTATAAATGATAACAGTATTCTTATTATACTGAAAACCAGGACGATATCCGTTAGTTTTATTACAAATGTCAATTTCGTGATAAAAAAAAAATGACGTTCAATCTACGAAAAAATAGCTGTAGGACTAGTGTAGGTTATCTAAATAAAAGAAAACGATGACTAAGCACAGCAAAGATAGCAACAAATATAATATTATACATTTACACATACACGTTTATAAAATTATAGTATAAAAAAATGTATATTTATTGGTGGCGTATACTCAATAGTCTATAATACAGTGGTGGTTATCGCACGAAAATAATACATAGGTTATCATTTTAATAATGAGCTTTGAATTGTAAAATAAAAATATATAATAAATGTCTGTGTCAACATATTTTCACTGTGAGCTGAATAATTTGATGATTTTATCTTTGGATTGTGAACTTAACAGTATGTTTTAAGAGTTCTGTAGGTACCTATATGAGTGTATGACACACGTAACTTTATTGAAAATAAATGGAAGCGAATTAGAATGCTGCAATTGAGTGTACTGATAAAAGTGAGAAAAACTCGTCATCGCGTGACGTTCTCGAAAAACGTTTGAATAAGTTTCAATCGTAATCGAATGTAATATACCTAGTCATAAATAGTGGTATTACATAAAATATTTGATAACAATTTTTATAATATAACGAATATATATATATATATATATATATATATATATATAGTAATTCGTACAATTTACATATACATACTGAGAATTTAAATTACTGTAATAATGCAAATAATGTGCAAGGTTACGTATACTATCAATACTATTTTCGTATATATGTATTATAATGTTACTATGTATGTGCACATTTTATTAAATTTGAAAATGTCTGCTTGCAGTTTTTCTATCACAAGTAGCAGTTCCAAAACTGTTCAATTTTTCGTACTACACACTACATGCGAAAAAAAATGTAGTACATTACAGTAAAGTTGAAGATGAGCAAATTCTGAAAATGTATATAAACGTAGTACTCGCATATCATATAAATTTGTATGTATTTTTTCTGTACCTATAAAATATTATATTTTTTTACACACAGTGACAGTACTTTTTGTGATTACGATACTCCAACGAATAAGATATTTTATTATTAATCTTTCAAATTTCTTTGTAAGGTATTCACACTTTGTTCTAATCAATGTGAGTCGTAGTACACATAATTTTAAGCTTTCGCGGGTTGTGGGTAGGTTACTAATTTACTATTCGCATTAAACCTTAAAAGGATATACTGTAATATTAAAGTCACAATAGTATTGGACACAGCCACAGTTACTCGATACGTGTTTTTTTTTCAAAAATTTTTAATAATCTTGTGACGTATAGTCGGCGGGCGATCTCTGCGAAACACATATACTATATAATATGTAAGTACTTAATATAATTTAATTTTCACGGAATTTCAGAAATAGATCTGCGAAAAATATTAAATCATTAAAATGCATACGAACACGTCATATTATGTGTATACATTCAAGAAAGTTGTCGGTGACAAAGTGTGACTCGTGAACATCAGACAAATATTCTTGGTATATACATAAATTGGAGTTTGTTTAATTTTCTGGCTTTATTCTCACAGTGTGCAGTAGATACCATTTATTTCCCCGGACGAGCTACATAAAATGTGTTATACAATTTATACTTTTGTCAATGAGTAACTGTTTTAAAATTAACAACTACAATCTACAAAGACGCGAGAAAGATTTTGACCTCGCGAGCGCCAAGCGTTCACATATATAATTATCATTTCGATACTAGCGCATATAGAACCTATACAATATGGGATATATATACATATATGGGAATTATAAAAATCACTGTAGCTCTTATTTGAGTTATTAATTTAAGTTTTCTACGAGAAATCAAATTATTATATTATTATAACATCAACCGCGAGTACTATATCGTTATTGACGAGTTCAAAAAGATAATTGTAATTGGTTATATTATGTGCGGGCGTATTTATAGGATTTTTCTAGGGGGATATCTACTTAATATAATTAATCTTTTAACAGAATTTACATATTTTTAGCAATACAACTCAATCAAAATAATAATATTTTCTTGTATGGTATTTTTTAAAATGTTAAACATCTATAAAAGACGAAAGTAATATTATATAACATTGAAAATACTTATAAAAAAAAAAAACTTCAAGTCTATACCTACACAATCTCCTGCTGAGACCCTCGCTATAACAATACGACACTATAAAACTGAAATATATCATTGCTGTTTTATATTTTCATAACATTATAAAATCAATGATGATAATATGATATACTAATATGAGTTTTAATTTTCGTCGTACCAATATAAATAATATCGTTTACAGTTTACGGTACGTATACTATTATTATATAGTTTATATAAAGTTTCCTGCGTGTTTCTCAAGAGAAAACTATTGTAGTTTTTGCAATAAACGACGCGTAATCAATTTGTTGACAATTGCTTAGTGTATATTATAATTAATTATATTATCACACTGCTTTAGAGATTCACATTGAAGTGAGTGTATTGCGTGTAGGTGCATTTTGCAAATATTATCATCATTCAATAGTCATAAGTATATTAAAGTTAAAATTATGATTTGTTTCATTGTTTTGTTGTTCGTCATGAAACGTCGTACCTACCTCTACACATCATTTACTTTACACTTTCACTTACATCGTTTCAGAATTTTTTCCCAAAACTTATCAAGAAATATTCGGCTACACCAATATGGCGTTCGTTTTATTTCATTTTTGGTATAGTTTGCAATAATCTACATTGAAATCCACATCATCTGCACGACTGCACTCCGCACATAATAAAAATAAACTAGGTACAAACATTTAAATCCGAATTATATATTATTTTATTTTATATAAGTATTGCGTCGAAACACATGAAGTAGAAAATAGATTTTAATTTATATAAATTCTAATTATAAAAACAATAGGTTATAATAAAAACTAAATTTTTATCACAGTATAATGAAAGCCGAATTCCCTTATGGCTTATAATAGCCTATGCCCTAAAAGTACATGCATTATTTAGATAATCTATTTTGTACAAAGTATAGGTACTATTTGACTATTATATTTAAATACTCACAGTTTAATATTATTTTCCTGTTAACAATATATTATATATTTATATAGGTACCTACACCAAATTAATGGGCACCGCACTTTATAGGATAATTTCAGGTTTTTTGGACTATACCACTATAATAATAAACACATTATTTGCCGAATAACTAGGTATATTATTGTACGCTATCTCTTAATATTTCGAATATATTACAAATACGGTATTTAAACATTTGCATCCTTAAACAGCCCAAAAGTATTTCTACTTCTGAATTACTAATTGTTATAAGTGCCTGTGGCTTAAACGTAGATATAAGTTGAAAATATAATATTTTCAAACATTAGGTAATATTTACGAACATGCGAATGATTTAGTTTTATGGCTGCAAAAATAAATAACTAGGTATTGGTATAAGATATATTAAATGTCATTTGTAATGTCTGCATGTAATTAATAAGTAATAAGTTTCACCGTATAAGTGTATAACAACTATAATAATGTAGTAGAATTGTAGAATATTCGTTCAACAACATAATATTATATTCCACAGTCGACGTCAGTTACCATATTAATTTTATCAATGTACCTACTGATATCGTGGTATAGATTTACCTTTGGTTTCGGAACGTGTACCTAAGCCAATTAAGATAAAAACCGTAGTACCTATATAGTTTTCTATTTGCTCACTCGGTGTTTCAGTGCCGTATATATGTGTTATTTTCCAAACGAGGACAATGCGACTTTGTTCAACAGTGCTTCAGATAAAATTTGAATTGAATTTTCAAGACTAACATGAACGCGTGTTTCAAATGTATTATATTATTGTATATACATACATACAGTATATATATATATATATCTTTTTTTATGGGATAGGACCCGGCAACTATGGTCAGTAGCCCTGCTTGTGGATTTTTGATTTGTAGGATATTTTAGATTAGAGGAACTGTAGGACCGTAGGGGGTTAAACACGTAGGTACTATAGGTAGTGTATGTGTATAGGAAGTCATGTGTATTGCATGGACTAAGCAACGTCGATATAGAATCGTGTGGTCACCCATCCGACTGCTAGCAGCGCCGGATAGTGATTAACCGTTCAGCCAAACCGCATGTTATTATTTGATATTATATTAATCCGAGTATTATATATTATGTCAATCGAGACGTATACCAGCACTGTTGACTTTGTTACACAATAATACAGGTATAGGTATATTGCGTACGCACAGCATAGTCGAGACGATCTGGACTCAAAAGCTAAAGCCCGTGATTTATGTCCTGTAAACACGCTACAGTAGAAAAATGCGCGGGGTGTTGTATCAGGTTTGTACTATAATGTGTTAATTATCGACCAGTAAATATTGGTACAAATATTGGTGTATAAAATATATGGTGGATACTGACAAGTGATATTTATAAAAAAAACATCAAAAGTATATTGCATTTTAAATTCAAATAATATAAAAAGGGTTTAAAAATAATAATCTTTCGTAATATGTTAATATTGACTTTAAATAAACATAAATTCTTGTTAATATAGATTGTACTATATAAATATATTGAATATAGTTTTATTTAACTCGCTATACCCTGGTATCTATCTGTATATTATAGAGCAGTCTTCGGGTCGCACCGATGGATATATTATCGTATATAAAGTAAACCAAAACCAATATCAAACCGAAATCGATTTCAATCCGATCATTGGCGGTTTAATCTTACCCATGTACACTGTACAGTAATATAATTATTAGTTCAGAATAGTTCTGTAAAAATATTGTGTGCCCTGGGATTTGCGATAAAACTTGTAGCACAACGATCGAGACGGGTTTTTAACGGCACGGCAATTCAGCCGTATTATGCTATATTATATAGCAGTAGGTACAATAATATGTGCTCCGAAAACTTGTCATCCATTACCGACTGAGCACGCAAGGCGGTTATAGAGACGACATGTTGCATACTAAATTAATTAACGAGGTGTTACGATGTTATGATACTGCTGCAGTGTAACTGACAATAATAATAATAAAATGTAATCGGACTTATAATCGATGTAAGTAATTTTTTCGTGGATTTGATTTCGTTTGCGCTTAAAATCTCAGAACCTTGGGCGCACGTATTTTCCAATTCGATTCGTTATTGTCATTCACAGTGATGATGCGAAGGAATTATAATTATAATAACATTACGTACCTCCTCGTATTATGTTTATAGATGAAAATTTTAAAATATATTATTATAGCTTGTTTTGGGCTTTTGAAAAAAAACGAGTGCATCGATTTTGCATTATTCTGCAGCGGTCGAAACCGATAAAAACGCAAAAAAGCAGTCGTGACCCGAACTACTGGTCCGGAAAAAATGATTTGTCCACAACCGCGCGATCAAAATAAACCTCACGATCGAATCGAACCATTATCGTCGTGCCAAATCACCTACGTCCGTTCAGAACGTCTCAGTAGTACATGCCGATCGATCTTCGACTTCAAGATTTTTTTTTTTGCATAAATTATGACCAACGACACATTTACGGGCGTAACCGTGCGACTATAGACATTAGAGCTTACATTCTATAGGTATATCAAATAGCCAGAGGTTCAAAATAAGTAGATTAATGTCTATACATTTTTACACTTCTCATATATAACGATTTATATGTTTATACTATATTGTACACAGCCGAGAGACGAGAAGTGAGTCGAACTACTCTAAAGTATATCATTTTGTATATTCTAAGAACTTTCCGAAATCAATCGATAAAAGTCCGGGTTTCCGACTTTTAGTTTTCACCGAGGCCAGTCAATAATACCTATAGGTCTAACCACTTTTCGTATATTTCACTGTAACAGTATTGTTGTAAAACTAATTTAAAAAAAAATCATGGTAATAATATTTTTTACAAAATTCAATTTTTAATGAAAAACACCAATATAAATCAAGTGTCTTTGAAATTAATTACAAAAGGGTTGTATTATATTGGACCAAAGTATAGAGATGACAAATGCACGAAAATAATAAAAAGTGGTGAGACACTGAAATGTAATTTTCCTATATAGCCCCTCATTTTGACAACTGAGTATATTATCTATAGATAGGACTACGCCACCGCCAGGTTTGTTTGCTTATTCGGCATGTTTATATTAGTATTTTTATTATATTAGCATATTATTATTAATAAATATTTAATATTTCTAGTTATTTATAAAGTGCATTAATTATATTCAATGCAGGTACTTTTAAGTTTTAATTGTTTTTCAACTAAATATAATTAGGCATTCTTGTGTTACAGGGTTATAGCTATTATAGGTTTAGCGCTAAAGTATGCGAGAATATATGCGTAGTATTGCATACAATCCAAATGCAGCAAAGCGATCTAAAATAAAAACAGTATCGGTTAAGGATTTACTTTTAACGAGCAGGTAGTTTCATTTTATTTTTATAGAAAGTTTATTATGACTCTGCATTTTTCCAATTTTTTTTATCCGCAAAGATTTTACCAGTATATCTATGGGATTATTTTTTACTGCATATAATTTTTGATAGTATATAGTTACATGCTTATTTATGAGATTTTAAGTGCATTGATTGCAGACAAGTCTAGGTTATTAATGAATTGTATTTATCTAACATTTTAATGTACACTCGAACGGTTTTAAGTGCGTCACATATCTCGTTCATTAATTAAGTACGTCGTATAAAAAAGAATTATAATGTTTAATGTTTGAAAAGTAACAATTATACCGGTACACCGCCAACAACGAGTGATTCACCGGCATCATATATATTCATGTGCTCGATTAGACACTTTTTTACAAAATTACTACCTACACGTATTTTACCGATCAATTGAAGTAACATACTCGTATAGGCAAGTAAGTTAGTAAGTAGAAAAGTGTATAGCCGTATAAGCAAGGAAAGGACCAGACAAAAGTGACGATAGCAATATATTAATATATTGTTGATTATTTGAAAATTGTATTCTTAAATCCGGATTATTAGTCGTCACTACTCGTCAATAAAAGAAGGCGATAAGCAAAATTTCAAAGTACACAATGTTGTCCCATTTAATGTGTATACTGAGTATTGAATAATATGGTAATCAGTAATCATTATTTGAAAATCGTGTTAATTAATATACAATTTATGAAGATAACTTATTGTTTCTTAAGAAATGTATTGCGTAAAAGAAAAACTCGCGCCTCAAGTTAAGCGTTTAAGATGCAGAGATTGAACGATCCGAGGACAAAACTGTGTTCTGTGTAAATAACTAAATACAGTATATTTAAATCAAGTGTACATATTTCTGAATAAGACTAAAAACATTTTTGTAGTACCCAAAATCCTTTAAAAATATATAAAATATTCCACTTACCTTTTTTATCGTTATTCTTGAAGTTTTGTACGTAATATTGCAAGTACATATTTCCGTCTCGGTAAAGAGAAAATAATTTTTACCGAAGATATTATTATTGGTGTAGATATGGTAAATGTCGGACCAATGGTCCAACAAACAGCTTTATTAATACTTACGATGTAATATTAGGTAAGATCGGTGGAGTTAATAAGTCGAACACCTATATTGCATACCAATAAATTGTATGATTACTGATTAGGTAGTACACGGAAGGTTTGTCGTCGATTAACCATTTTTAAGTAGGTAACGTCCATGACGTGCTGATTCAAAACCGTCGAGGGTCATCGTCTGGCATGTTTGCCGATTTTCCTCTGGGGAAACGATGCGAATTACATATTATTATATTTACGTTGTTTTTCACCGCAGCGCACGCACCATGAATCCCGGTACCTATATTTATAATACTACGGGAGCACTGCGCGGTGTGTTGTGAAAAATCATCGCCTATCACCGGTGTTTGAATACCCTCCTCATGTAAGTATACGATAATTTTATCAGCACGTTAATGCGTTGCACCCACCGCTGCAATATGCATTTGTGCGTCGTCACCTGCATAATAAAAACCAAGCTCGGTTACCATACAAATAATAACATTATTATGCTCGGTCATCTGCAATATTTTACCCGTAAAAAATGATTGTGACGTTCGGTTAAATACGATTTTATGTGATTATTATACAAGCCCCCCGGCAACACGTCCGGTATAGTCAATTTTTTCGCCTCGCCTTTGTCCTCGTAATTCCCAAATCAGCTGCAGCGCGACCGACACCACTCTGTATACACTCGTTCGTACATGTATTACATAGTGGACTACAAGAGTGCATAAAACGAGTAATACTCGTAGTTAAGCTCGCTCTATTTTCCACCAGTTTAGTCCATGTACATAATATAAATGGAATCGAATAATAGTGCCCAATTCCGATGCGGTTAACAGATAATAATGTTACAGAAATAGTGACGGACGGTTAAACGCGCCGAAGAAGATAGGACCTCCTGGGCGGACGCACGAAACGTCGCCGCCGGAAACGTGATGAACTCAACACAATG
The DNA here is from genome assembly GCA_025469195.1 of Chaitophorus viminalis. Taxonomy (NCBI): domain Eukaryota; kingdom Metazoa; phylum Arthropoda; class Insecta; order Hemiptera; family Aphididae; genus Chaitophorus; species Chaitophorus viminalis. The sequence goes on from JAIPRK010000191.1 coordinate 210,985, forward strand.
GGCGTACACGAATCCACGACGAATACATAATAATAATAATAATAATAATCGGGAATTCGTATTTACGTCTACGTGTCGTCGTTGTCGCAACACAATGACGACACGCGTAAGTAAAACGAGAGGCGACAAAACGCCGCCGTGTCTCCAGAACGGGTATACGAATTGTAAAAGATATTAAAATTTATAATGTAATATTATTAAACATTAGGCGTTACCGGGTGACAACAGTACTGCACACGCGGTTGCGGTACGCGGAGACGGGCCCCCGAGCGATTGGTGGGCATAAAATGTGAAGGAAAAAAAAATCAATACGACATTATTCCGTATATAGCCGAGAGGTGTCCAAGGGCGACTCTCGGCCGCTCTGCACTGTCGCGCACGCACTTTCACCGGCGCGTCTGCAGCTGCTGTTAGACCCCACATGTCCGTCGCAGCGTTCCCCCGATGTTAAATATCATACTCAACTACAGTTCCAACGACAATAATGGTGATAATGAAAACGATATAACCATGGTACACGAAAACTCTTGTTGTGGTGGCAGACGTGGGGTATCGAACAACGGCCTAGATATTATAAATGGTTCCTGTTCTACGAAAAATGAATTGAATTACGCAACGTCGTTACATTATGTATAAACTATTAAAATATAATACTAAAATTATCGCCGACGGTAATTATTATTATTCGGAGACGATGATTCATCGAGACGAGCGCAACAGACATGACACTGCTACCCGAACGACGCGCGATCCCCCCTCCCTCTGCTGACAGTCCCCCGCCGCATAGGTAGCACGTCCGCCAGTAGTTTTTTAATCGGCCCTTATGCGCGTATATTTTTAAACGATATTCCCCCCCCCCCCCGGTGACGTTATTTTTACCATGCCGATGAGAAATGAAACAACCTACGCGAAAACGCCCGTACACAGCCCCCATCATCGCTGGTACGATACGACTTTAATAAGTCGCCGCGTCTGTACACGGCTCGCATTTCAAAACTATCCCCGAGTGTATTGTTGTTTGTTTCGTTTTTATTTTTTTCTTCTTCCACTTGGTCCCGTTGGTCCTCGGCAACCGCCGACCGACCTACTGGTGCGCGCGCGTGTGGGGGAGAGAAACGGCTCTTATTTTAGAAACGTTTAATTTGAGAACACGGCCGCGGCCCGTCGTCGTTCCATTTAAAGGCCTCCGCACAGAGCACCCGCGGACACGTTGGTAGCACTGCGCGAGGGAGCCGGAGCCCTTCCCTGCCACCGCCCAGTATCAGTATAATATTATGGTGTTATCAACGCGTCTGTTCCGCCGCCGCGTTCATTCGCTTCGGCGACTCGCTCTCTCCGCCGAACCGACAGCAGATGATGATGGTAGAGTGGGTGGCGGCGGCGGCGAAAAAAAAACCAAATAAAATTAGCCAACCGTATATACATATATATATATATATATATGAGTGTGGTGTCGGCGCGCATCGGTCGGATGAGTAAACGCCGATAATAGACTGGGAAACGGGACAGATAGAAAATAAAAAAGAAACCGAACGTCCAAAGTTCGAATTCGACAAAGAAAATGAAAACATATAGAAACACCACCACGAGAGACATTAATAATTTAGAACTCGTTTAATGCGAATTATACACACACGTACCTCGGAAAATGATACAATTTAGTATAATAATTAATTATTATAGTAGTAGTAGTATTTAGGCATTTAGCAGTATTAGAGACAAAAACAATAATAATAATAATAATAATAGTAATAAAAACGAACAAAATAGAGAGCTTCAAGTTTGAAATACGTATAATTTAACCATGAGAAATTAAACACGCATATATTAAAAGTACTTAAAATAATATATAGGTATAAAATAAATGCTCCAACTGGAACATATCGCTTTATAACCATGCATATGATTATTTGTTTATGAAATGTTAGTAATGTTTTTAAATTTATAAATAATTTTTATTCAATTTTTTTTAATTTATATTGTAATAACCGATTACGTTGAGGAAGTACTAATATAAAGTTTTTTTTTTTAAGTTTTTTTATTGAATTTAATACCAAAACGTAAAAGATGAAAACTTTGTTTTATAAATATACATAATTTGTAATATTTTTGTATGTATATTTGTGGTGTATTTTACTGTCTGTCAGTGGATCTGAGTTTCTCCTCGATAACTTCCTGGGACGCTTCCGAATGATCTGTGGCCTGGAACGCCTTGTGCACGCCGACCAATGACTTCTTGAGCGCGTCGTAGCTGGACGAGTAGACCATCTTCTTCTTGACTTTGGCAGTGTCTGGGCACCAGCACAGTAAAAACAGCTTTTGCTTCTTGGAGCTCTCAGACGTGCCCTGGCACTGGTGAGTGTACTCGAAGTCAAACAGACCGTAACGGCATTCTTGCGGGCCGGCCTTTTGTAAGTCTTCTAGGAACTGGTCGTAAGTGGAGTTGCGTTCACCGATCACCTCGATGTCGATCTGCTTCTCGTCTTTGATGTGGAACACCACGTACCTGTGCTTCTTGTCCTTTTTGATCTCTTCGTACACTTTCTTGCACGCGTCCGCTACGGTTACTCCGGATGCCATCTCGAAACGATTGCTACGATTGGGTTTTCCGCGCGTGTGACAGCAGTGCTGTAATTAACAGCCTGTAAATAATCGGTATTACGGCGGCGACCGGAGACGGACGCGAAGTTTGGACGGCGAATGCGACCGGTGGACACGTTAACGCGCGCGAACGGGTTGGGAGGTAAAAAAACGCCCGACGTTTACCGCTGGAAAATCTTCGACGATTTGTTAGGCGACAGCGCGGTGTACTACTACGGGCATCGGATTCTTACAATATGACTCAGCTCGACTCCGATTTAAGCACACCCCAAGGAGTATAACATTAATCGTATGCATTTCCATGGAAGACAAACCGAAAGTGACGCTTGCATGGCACTGTACCGTGCATGTTAACACACTGTACACGTTTCGACCATAGAGTAATTACTCTATGGTTTCGACCGGATGCCGGTGATAGTGTCGCGCGTGAATGCGTGATAAGTGATAACTGATAATGCAGTTATTGTGCATTTGTACCGTATAATGTGATTATTGTGATGTCCAATATTTAAATATTGTATGATTTGTATGTTTGTATTATTTTTATGAACTCTGGTGCCTAATGCCTAAAGGAGTTGATCGCGATTCGTTTTTTATTAGTTATAATTTTATTACTAGTTACTACTTTAAAAGAAGTTATTACTATAATATAATATTATTATTAATATATTAATAAGTTCTTGATCGCAATATTTTCATTTGGCAGTTCCCCCATGCGTATTATTTTTATAGTTTCATTTATTTCCATGAAGTCAAATATACAATATCAGTTTTTTTTTCAACCTTATTCATTTATACTCTTTTCAGTCATCAGTAGTATTTATTTTAGTTTGCACAGCTTTTTTCTTTATTAACACTTACTTAAAGATTTTATAATCATATAATATGTTTATAATATAGTCATGTTTTAGTATAGCGATTTAAAAACCATAGTGAGATCTATGGTTTTAATTTTCAATCAAGACCCGATGTTAATATTATTCATGTTAATCTTAAGTAAGTTGTTCAATTTTATGTTCTCTTATTATCTACCTTCATTAATAGTATATTTACTGATTTTAGGTAATTAGGTTACTTCATGGGTGAATATATTGACAACGTTCAAGTTAGATGTACAGGAGAAATGTTTCAGTGCAAAATTATCTTAAAAAAATCATGACTTATTCCTTAGCAATTCGACTGTAAAAGTAAAAGTTCATTTTGAAAGTCTATTTTGATCTATTTTTTATGTCATTGGTAAAACTAGGGATGTATTGGGTTTTTTCAGGATTTTGCTGTTAATATGTTTTATTTTTTGTGTTTGTGTACACGATTTTCACCAGGAAGAGTACTCAGGTACATAAAAACCTTTTCTGAAAGCGAATATTTTCTAGTTAGTACTTTTGGAAGGTTATATTTTTGATTATCACTATAATTTTCTGAATAATGGAGAAACGATATAAGACATTTCAAAAGTTTTTATTTGGTAATTGGATTTACATTTGGTGATTATTATATATCTCATTTTTAAGTGACCATGGTCATTTGGGCTCTAAGCAGGATGCTTAATTTTTTTCACTTACTGGTTACCAAGGTAATAATCTATGATTATTTTGTTTTGATTTCATAACTAGATATATGTACGCTGTTGTTTTTAATTATTTGAAAAACTATTAAAAATTCAAAAAATTACATCTTCACTGCATCAACGAGACTAGAGTTATAGCAGTAAATATTTATAAGTTGATCTACCCGATCTCTTTCACTAAGAATTTTTTTTTTTTAAAGCAATTGTTCAATGATTGTAAGTTTAAAAAACCACTTAAGCCATATCATCCTTTTTACTTTCATTTTATTTGCTTCTGACTTTAATTGAAATTCATTTCATAATCTGATATTATTATATAGTTGGTTACATTTATACTATTTAAGATTATACTTTTTGTTTTGTTTTAAAATAACCTTTTTGTGATTACAAGTGGCATAGGTAGTGTAGGTTTTGAGAAAGTATAAGCAGAAAAACTAGCTTATAGGAAATGTATTTGTAAGTTTACAGTAAACTAAATTTAATTGGTAAAAAAATGTATACATTCAACTCTTTTTAACTTTTAACAATTTATGTTCAAATTATAATTTTTATTTAAACAATAAATAATTTCTTCTTGATATTTTGGTAAAGTCTTCAAAAATGTTGTCATAGAAATAATTTTGTTTTGAATGGTGGTCAACATTAATTTTCAATGGATAAAACTGATAATGCTGAAAGTCTATTTTGAGATTTTGAGTTTATATGATAAGTTTAAATTTTTTTAAAAGCTGAAAATGATAGTTTTAGTGCTTGTAATTGTGGCTGGAATAAATTTTTAATTTTGTTAATTGCAATTAATTATCTGATATTTCTGTAGATTTAAGATACAACCAAAGTTCATGAATACTTACTTTATATAATTCTGCTAATTACTGCACAATAGAGAATTCACTATGTAATAGAGCAATATAAAAATACACTCCTATGCTTCTTTTTAAGAATTCATTGCATTATTAGGAAATTGTTTATTATAGTGAACAAATTTTGAAAAACTTAATAATGAAAAAAAAAAACTGATAAGTATTTATTACCTTGTATTAGTTTTTACAATACTTAATGTATCTATGATTTCTAAATAGAATCTGTGTTACTTCGATTTTTTTATTCACAGAAACTTCGGTAACTTTTTGTTTTTTAGATCTAGAATCTAGAATTAGAGTATACTAAATGTTCCAATTTTTGCCAAATATGATCAAAATCATTTCTCATGATCTTTATATTATGATTAATGAAGTATAAAATTGTTTTAGTGCAGTAAGTCACATCAAGTATTTTCGTTTGCATTATATTAAAAAAAATTGTTGTTTAAGGTGAATTATTTTCGAAAAGAAAAAAATTGAAAATCTTGAATTGTTTGACAAAATCCTCTTGTGCTCAATAATGTTTCACTATTCCATTTGTTTTTACTATTAAATACATTATGTTTAAAATTCCTTCTTTATAATAGGTGATCATTTCAATAAATTTATTATTATAATTTCATCAAGTTAAAGAAATAGATAGAAATCTCTTTTTGCCTACTTGATTAGTGCATTTACTCTTTTTTTTTTTTTTTGATTTTGAAGAAGAGAGAAGAAGAGAAAGTAATTCAAAATATCTTATATTTCAGACAACTCAGATTTTTTCACAAAAACAAGTGTGTTTAAAACATATTTATCTAGATATTTTAGTTTAGATGAGATTTATGATTTTATATTTTTGTGTTTTAATACAATAATGAAAATAACTGATGGTCTTATTTAAAAATAATATTTAATTGTAATGGGGTATGTACAAAGTTACAATTACTAATCAATGTACCTAGTATAATTTTAGTTTCAATTATTTTTAATTACTCAATTTATTAATTATTATAATGTACCTACATGGCTGCATTAAGTATTTGACGTGCTGCCAGGCTTCTAGTAAACTATTGGTGAATCATTGCTTGGGTGATATAATACATAATATTTGATGTAAGAACTTATAAGAATATAATTGTTAAATACATTCCTACTTGTTATTTATAAAGTATTTTAGTATTTGTTTTGGGTTTAAGCACGGCTTAAGTATAACTATTGTGTATGACTGAGATATCAAAAATAGTATGAAGTTTTTTTTTATCCAATTAGGTACGTGAAATTATATGCGAACTTAATTACCTATTTAATTTCTTTCTCACTTCTCAATTAGGTTTTCTTAACGTGATATCTGTCTAATTCAATTTGTTGAATCAAATGATTTAATGTTTAATTACTTAAATTTATTCCATCAGTATTCAGTAGTTCAAGCGTGTGATCTACTATATGAATTTGCAAAGTTTCAATAGAATTCGAATAATATAGTCACCAAAGGTACCTACTACTTACTTATTCAGATAATCTCAGAGTGCTTATTAGTAATCACTAATCACCTAAAGAAAAACAATAAATTGTATATTTGTATTATTTTAACGATTTAAGTGAATAAATGAGAAGTATCATAGAAAATTTTAAATGAATGAAGTTACAACGAGTTATCGTTCAAAAGAACAGTGGTAACAGTCAATGACTGGTAAATAGTACTTTTCAGTTTTCGCGCTTTTTGATATACCTCGTAAGATTTTATGAAACGCAACACAATTCAGATGATCTAATTATCTTAAGTGGCATTGACGGATATATGCGTTTTAATGTTTAATCGGAGTGATGAGTGCAAAAACTATATTATAACTATAATAGCTACTTCTATTTTTAAAACCTATCCGAATGCTTTGGAAGACGATCCAAGCTTTTACGCCCGGTGAGTGTCTTGTCGATTGAAAACTTTACTTCCAACAGAAACAGACATCGATAATCGTGTTTGTTCCGTTGACTTTTCAAAATTCCGCGTCATGCTCGATACTCTAGTGTAGGTATATAGTTCTCTATTAGTGACTACTCGTCGATTTCTTTCCGATTTGTCCATGCGAGAACGGTATCGAAGTCTTTCGAGCTGTCGGTTTGCACTTTTGCAGTTGGTATAAGGGTAGAAGACGATAGAACATCCGACATTGAAAGGAAAACTTTAAAAAAAAAAGATCGTGGTGCACAACGGAGAGGTTTCGGATCGCGCGTACGGTCACACTGTTCGGGAACGAACACGTTGTGCACGGTTGGTCGTGACCTGAGCGGTGATACGTAAACATAACTGTTACGCTGTTACCGTCTGTTGTACACGTCGCCGCTCCGTACTCATTTGGTGCGCTCGTATTTGCTTCTTTTCCCGAACACCTTTGCCAACGTCCTAGACGTCCATCTGCTTCGTCGTCTGTTCAGTCTTTTCCAGTGCTTTTTTCCCGCCGTCCCTCGCGCTATCATGGGCAAAAAAGACAAGACTGTCGAGAGTCTGTTCACCAAAGAGGAAGAACAACTGCTGTCCGACTTCAGCAGGAACGTTTCCACCAAATCTTCCGCTCTGTTCTACGGCAGTGCTCTTATGGTTTCCGCTTTGCCGATCTGTGAGTACATTATTAATTTATCTCCTACATTTTTCTATCTAATACTCAAAAGGTTTTCCCGTTTCTGACCGTTATTTGCTCTCTCTCCGTTTCTAGGGCTTTACTGGAGGATTCATATGATTGAAATGATGCCAGCACTCGTCTGGTTCATACTAGTCACTTTAGGCAGCACTTACCTCATCGCATTTGCCTACAAAAACACTAAATTCATACTGAAACACAAGGTTTGTTACTATTCGTTTGACATCCTGTTGTGCGTTAACCGTGTGCATATATTTGTATTCATGGCGGATTATTATTTTTAGATTGCAATTAAGAGGGAGGAAGCTGTGACAAGAGAAATCACCAGAAAGTATGCAGATGACAAGAAAATCAGCAAAAAGGAAAAAGACGAAAAGTATTGAACTTATGAATTATTATTACATTAAATTTATATATTTATGTTCTACTGTACTTTACTTTCAGTAAAAAGTTGGAACAATATGAACATTTTCAATTAATTAATTTCTCTTAAATCCAAATTTATAATTTAATTTTTTTCTATTTCACATTTATATCATATCAATTTTATCATAGCAATATATTTTATGGCCTCAAATATATTAAAAAAAATTGTTTTTGATATAGTATTAATTTATTTAAAATATTTTTAGTTTGAGTAATATAATACTTCAAATCTAAAATTTAATTAATTCTAATTTTTTTATATTTTCCTAATATCAACAATTATTAAAATTTTCATGTAGAAATATGTATTATTGATATTTGTTAAAACTTAAATTGAATTCACTTTTATAATTAAAAGGAATAGTAAGTTCTTTACTATCCTTGTGCTTCAGTTAAAAGTATTTCTTTGGTCTATGTTGACTAGACCAAAGGTTTTCAACCTATGTTGAATCGCAACCTCCCCATTTTTTATTTTTGTTCTGCAACCCCTTCAAAAAAAAAAAAAATGTTGTTTTATTCATCAAAATTTGATTTGATTACTGAAAAAATATTTATATGGTATACGCTTTTGATTAATTTACATTTAAAAATTTAATTTAATTAATAAAAATTTAAGATTACACTCCTCAGCATATTGTATTTAAAACAAAATAAAAAATTAACTTGATTTTTTTTATAATTTAAATGGAAAAATCATTTCATCTATTATTTTTGGCAACCCTCAAACCTATCATTCGTGACCTTAGGTTGAAAACCTCTGGACTAGACCAGTAATTATTTTAAAATCGAAATGTGTGAAATATTGTTACTCTATGTGTTTCTTTGTTCATTTGATAATTAATATCATTTTTTTTTTTTAGAGCGTTATTCCAAAAAAATGATGTTGCTGATTATGAAGCTACAGCATTTTCCATTTTCTACAACAATGCTTTATTTTTGGTCATTGTGGTTTTGCTCAGTTTCTATCTTTTGAAAGGATTCTCAACAACAGCGTATCCTTTTAAAACACTGCATTTGTGTAAATTAAATTATATTAATTGACATTAGTGTTGGATAATTACATACACAATCCAAGACCCTTTTATGGTTTTTATTGTGATATACTACAATATTATTACATGCATCAGTAAATAGAAATAATATTAAAATAACATAAAATAACTGATTTTGTATTTATTAATCAAATTAATTTATATTTGAAAGAACTGCAGGGTTAGATAGTATTCAATAATACAGTTTATGAAATTCTTTTCTGAGTATTTGAAATCTTTTTGTCTGAAAGTATTTAATTTATTAAATCACTATTTATCAGAGGTTAAATATTTTTGAACTATATATATTTTATTTATCTAATGATAGAATTACTTTTAGTTCCTTATTTGAAGGATATTATAATTTAACACCAAAGAAAGTTTTTATACATTTTTATGGATATTCAAAATGCTTCAAAAATTCCATGATTATTAGAATTGTATATTTAATTTTTGTAGTTATTGAGTATTTTGAGTACTTAACTTAATAATTTGAAACTTTCTGTGTAGAATATTAATTGTAATAACAAAATACCCGTTTATATTACCTTGACTTAATCTTTACAGTAATTACATATTTTCTGTTGGAATTGCCAGCGGATTAATTGCATTATTTTCCACCGGAACTCAATAAACATACTGAAGTCAAATATTCAGGGCACTTCAATCACCTCAACATCTATGAGTCCTAAATTGTAAGAACATAATTGGACTATATAAATTGTGTATACAAATTGTAATAATATATTATATCCTAATGTATTAATTATAAATTGTTTTTTTTTTTTTTTACTATTGTAAAAAAAAAATATGATATTAACTCGGAACAACTATTACAAGAGTATTATTGTATAATAATTAATAAGTAATAGTTCACAATTTGTTTTATTGTTTTTTTTTATTAAGATCATTTATAATAAAATTAAGGGATATTTTTCTTCCTATTTATATATTTATTAGTTTTTAATTTTTACCTGTAATTCGTCTGTGTCAAAAAAAGTCAAAATACTTCGAAATCCTAACCATGTATAGAAAACGCTAATATAAACTTTTGGTGAAAATTTCAAGCATTTGCGGTTTTTCGTTTTTGAGCATTTAAAAAAATGTAATTTGTCAAAAAATGGTTTTGCGTAAAAATTCCTGTTTTCCATAATTTTTTATGGTTTTTTCCGACACTTTTGAAAAGTATTCGACTTTCCCAAGTATCATCTACGTTCACTTTCCTTTCAGAAAAGTTGCCACATAAGAAAATCGAAGCATTTTTACTGTTCAAAAAGGTGTCGTTAGACAAAATAAAAAATACACGTCATTGTACAATTAATACATTCATCACTCCGTCCAGAATCTAATAATATACCTAATATTTTATGATCAACAATAAACCATAAAACGACGGAAACATGATGCGGCGAATGTTATTCAGGTTTAGTTTTCCACCGAAAGCGCCGGCAATGTTCCACGTTTCTCGGACAACCGCGCTCGGGACTGATATTGATCTTTATTAAAGATTAAAGATTCTTTAATGCGCACACCGACATTTCAGGGCTTTGGAGTTTGCACTCTGGAACCGCATAGTTCGATCTCGGACACTGCGTTGTGAAAGTTGGCAGCGTTCGCGTTATCAGCCGTTATCACGCATACGGGACGTCGAACAATGATCCGAAGCCGTCGCGACGCTGGTGGGGGTAGGCGATCCTGATCGTGGTGGGGTGAGGGGAACGTGTGCTACTAAACTGGCGACGACCCGACCCGACGTGCGTGTGATACTGTGATTAATAAAACGCTGCGGTCGGTTCACGGTGTCCGGTGGAGTGAATGGCTTTATCGCGAACAATCACAACCTATAATACCTGAATATTAAAATTGTTATTGTCTGTTCGCCGTCGTGTTTTTGTTATCTGTTGACTGTTGTCCTTTGCTTTTTCGTCTTTAGTCCTTTGTCGTCGTCGTCGTGAAAAGCTTCGAGATTTTCGAACATTTACTGCGCTGTTCGCGTATCCTCCGGCAAACGGGGACGTAAGTGTCGCACGCGTTCGCTACAATGACCGGAACACCGACCAACTAGTCCGGGCCGATGGAATTGGAGGCGACGCTCCGCGCATCACTCGTCTACACGGGAGCCGCGCAGCCACCGCCCGCCGACTCGCCGGACATGAACGACGATCACGTAGGCTTCAACATGGCCGATCTCAAGAGGCTGTGCAACTCGTACATCGACTATACGCGCACGTACATGGACCAGCGGACCACGTTCGGGCGCATGGACGAGGAGCCGTCTGCGCTCGACTACGACTTTGTGTTTCAGTTCTCGTCCGAGGTGGTCGACTTCAGCTCGCAGTATGGCAGTGACATCAGTATATCGTACACAGCCAGCAACCTCATCGGCCGGCCTAGCAAATTTCCTAATTACGGGGACTTTCCCCAGTCGTATGTCATGGTGAGTTGCACCTTTCGACTAATCGTCGTTGTTGGGTCTGTTTCTCTTCTTATCTCAATTTTTTCCTACAAACTTGCTCTCTCTAAGGTCTCCCAAGAAGCCAAGACCAAAGTCCAGTTCCATAAAACGTTGATCTGCCCTGAAACTGGGACACTATTCCATCAATGGTGCCTGGCCTCGGCATTCTATACTTCTCTTACATTTCGATATGCTCGCCAAATAAAGCAGTTACTTAAGAAATTCAATTTTGAGTTAATATTGGGCTATTATCATGAAATCTGTTTGGTTTTCCATCACAATAATATCCATATTTCAATATCAAATGGAAATAAACTACTGACATATTTAGTGATTTATTTCCTTACTTTTGTTAAAAAGGCAGTTACTGGGCCTCAAAACTCCTAAAATACACTCAAAAGTCATTCAATAATATTGTGTGGTCTAATATATAGATAATATTTTGTAAACAATACAATTGATTTAGTTACAAATGTTAGGTACATAAAATGTTTGCAAAAGTAAGTTATTGCTTTTTTATTCTTTGCTCCTGTCAATTTTTTATTTATATTTTATCAAGTTCTGGGTAAAAGTAATTAAAAAAATACCTGTTTTTTCTGTTATTACATTTGGTTCAGATTGGACATTTTTATTTTTATTTTATTAATATCTTTATTATCGCTAAGGAGAATATTAATTCTTTTATGTACCTACCTATCTACATACTTAAAATGTACTTTTTTCTATTATTAAAGTCTTTATCAAATTAAAAAATCAGTATTTTAACTTATTTTAAGATTGTTTATGCAATATACCTATAATTATATTATTTTTTCTTTTGCTGTTGTAGAGAACTTATGGACCATGGAAAGAACTTGCACCATCTCGAAAATGTCAAATTATGCCACAAAACAATGGGATCATAAAGAGTGAAGATTATATAAGTAAAGCAAAATAATAACAAAAAAAAAAAACTAAAAAAACTGATGTTTTTTGTTTATTACAGTATTATCATTTGCTACGCCAGTTATTCCCCTAGTCATCTCTATATTTGAAACATTTACGCCTGGTTCAATTGTACGTATATCAGGAAAAGTTATCGACCTTCCTAATAAAAATGCTTGGAGATTATTGTGGCAAGGGTTACCACAGAATTGTAGTGGCTTAAGATGTTCTCGATTATTTGCTCCAAAATTAAATGTCATTAAAGAACGAGTCAAGTAAGAGACCAAAACAAATCTGTTTTTAATGTTACATGTTGAATCGTTAAATTTTGTTGTAGAGAAATATGTATAGAGTTCAATCATTCCCAATTGGATTACTACACTGAGTTAGATGCTGTATCTATGGGTGGAGTTTTAAATTACCCAGAGAATGGGGAGCTTGGAATTTTATCTATGCCTATGGTTACTCATTCAATGATGTCAGGATATATATATGATACCGATGAAGTCGAAACTCGAGAGATATTTAATGATCTTAGAATGCCATCCGTTGCTTCATATGTAATTAGTATTTTTAAATTTTTCAATCTATATGAAATATTTAATTAATGTATACATTTCTAGATGCCTATGTCAACAAGTTTAGATCCATTTATGAAACTTATCAAAAATATAGAAGAAATGGAAAATGAATGCCGTAATGAACCCAGCGTAGATTACACATTACAATTACCTGTATGTATATAATAGTTTTAATGCTATATTAATCAAAAGCCTAGTACTAAAGTTAAAATTTTATAAATATAGAACGAAACATGGATGCATATATTTTCTTTCTTGGATTTAAAATCATTGCGATTGTGCATGAGAGTTTGCAAACGTTTTAAGTCCATTTGCTCAGATTCATTTTTCTATAGAGAGTTAAATTTAAAAGTAAGTAACCAATAACCAATATTTGCTTAAGTTGGTATGTAAAATGACTCAATCCAAATAATATAAATTATGTGTTGTAATTTTTTATCATTCCAGCCTTATTGGTCTTCATTTTCCTATGAAATGCTCACATCATTAGAGCCATACTGTACACGAATTACAAAATTAGATTTATCTTGGTGTGGTATTAGTATTACAAATGGAATATTTACGTCACGATTTAATTTGTAAGTCATTCATACTAATAATCAACAATTATTTACTATAGTTATTAAGAGTTATTACTAACTTTTTTTTTATTGTTGAATGTTAAGATTTTTGAGATATAGTGGTTCTAATTTGATTGATTTGCGACTAGACAACTGCGGATTTGTTGATGACTCAACATTAATCACCCTCAATTTATTCTGTACCCACATCAAAGGTTTTGTAATTCATATACTTTAAATCCATATAAATCTGAATGAGTATTTTTGATTTTCCAGAATTGAGTTTGAGAAGTTGTACTTCGATTACTTTTGCAATAATACTGTCACCAACAAGTTTTTTGTCTCAAATAGAACGTTTGGATTTTTATAGGACAAATATCACCATAGATTTTTTAGAATCTTATCTAACTGATATGCCTAAACTGAAACACTTAAATCTAGGTAAATAATAAATAAATTGATCGTTTGTTACTATTGAGATGATTATCAATTTTTATTTTTCTAGGATCGTGTAAAAAAATTGATTGTATGGACCATGTAGCCTATATACTGTCTGTGTCAAATAAGAAATTGGTGTCAGTGGATTTCTGGAAGAGTTACACATTATCCCCCGCTGGACTACGGTTTCTGACTGTCCTTAAGGATTTAGAAGAAATCGATCTTGGATGGTGGTTAGTATAATATATTATGATGCTATGTTATGCATGGAATACAAAATCAAGAATTATTAATTATAACAAATAATACTTCAGATGTTATCAAATGTATTATATTTTTAGTTTGGCTTTGAGTATACCTGGTGATAGTCTTGTGGACTTGGTGAAATCGTGTCCGAAATTGAAAAAGATCATAGTCGTATCGTTACGTGGAGTATGCGATCGTGATCTTCTTGCTTTTGCGGATTATTGTCCTTTGTTAGAACAAATCGATTTGGTCGGTCTCAGAGCAATAACAGTTGACGCTTGCTCCAAGTTCCTAGAGAAATGTGAGAATCTTAAGTTGATGGATGTTAACTTTTGTGAGAACATTAAAGAAGCGGATGTACAAGACTGGCGACTTAAATATCCTAATGTATGCATTCAATTTACTACTTGTGATTATACAAACGTTTATCATTACTAGATTATCAAAATAAGTTTTACATTTTTAAATTTTGCTTTAAACTATAAAAATATCAATTTATAAAATAATTATATCTACTGTAAGTTCCCCCAATTACGGTTTTGTGAAATTATTAAAATATTATGTTATAAGTTGTGATCAATTATACTTCAATAATTATTTGTAAGACCTAAATGTTCAATTATAATGGTGTTGTATTATTTAAACTGAGAAAAAAATAAATATTAAATAAGTTTATATCGTGAATCTCATCAGTTTTGTAATTGTTTTTTATTTTAATTATGACAAAAAAAATTAAATATCGGATAAAATTAATATTATATTCAAGCAGAAAAAATAATATTTTTTGTTAATGTTTTTAATTTTTAAAAGATTTAAATTAAATAAATATGATTAATAAATTATTTGAACCGTTCATAGTATCTTTACTCGTTGTTTTAATGTACATGATTAAGTGTTAAAAAACTGAATAGAAGTATAGTAGAGTAAGTATTTGATAGTGATTTAAGTGGTATTTGGTTTAAATATAACATACTAATATGTATTTTATTATATATATATATATATATATATTACTATATTATATTGAACAAAATTAAGAAGTATCTAACGTTTGAAGAAATTATTCAGAAAAATAATTTCCAGCTTTTAGGTAAGTACCTAATAAGATAAGTTGTCTAGCCCATTCAATAAATACTTACTGTTTATTTAATAGATTTATAAAATGCTCTGCAAATGTTATATAAATGTTATTTAATTCTGTTGTCAAAATTATAAAAAATGAGTTGCTGTTGCAAATAAAATATAATTAATTTTAAGGTGAAGAAATATTTTATTAAATTTTTGCATTTTGAAAGGGGACATGTACAATTATATAGTCATTATATATTTTAGACGCTATACGTATAGGTGAATTAAGCACGGCTAGGTTCTAAATAATATTATAATGTAGTGCTAAGAATTATGCCCTGGCCAAGACAGTTCCGTGCAAAGCCGGACACCTTTTCAGCTAGTTCTGAAGTATTCCACAATACGAGTTTGTGATACAAAATGATATGATAAATTATTGTACACAGTTTTAAATTTAAATCTTCATGGTTGAATGTTATTATGTACTGTACTAGCTTTCACCACCCAGCATTGCCCGGGGCTTAGTTTGCCAGTGTTATGATCAAATGATGAATGCAAATAACAACCTAAAAGTATGATCATTAATCATTTCTCAATTGTTTTTCGAATAACCGAGAATAACATTGTACAATAATAATACTGTCCAAAATTAGGCTACGATATTAGTTATGGTTGTCATAGCGACATTTCCCGGGTACATTATACCCGCACCATCATAAAACCAACGTAAAAAATTATTACTTTATCGGTAAAACCAGTTACGGAAAAAAAATTATGCATTTTGAGCCCATCGACCCTTGGAAATGTGACTTTCGAGGAATCCTTTCTCAGCGTACGCCTACGCCATAATATTATGTGCGCAAAATCCTAGCCCGATCCGTCCAATGTTTGAGTCTGCTGTGCGGTTGATATATACGTCATCAGTCGATCAGCTCACCGTCTTATGTACAGATAACGCAACGCAGGTATACGCATAATAATATATATTACACGTAAACGCGTACCGAGGGTCGGCACGTAAATTATATTACGAGTTTTTTTTTTTTTTTTTTTTTTTTTTTTTTCCAATCGATTTTTACATCATATCAAATCTTACACAATAAAATATAAATATATTATATTACTATAAATTAATTATACGTAAATATGTTATTTGTACAAAACGGAATACGGTCGGTCAAGCACGTTCATCGCGTGGACCACGTCCCGTTTGAATACACATTACATAGATGTATAAATATGATATTATTATCATTATCGTATTCAAATAATAGGTATACAGCGGCGAGAGGAATATTCGCAACGATCGCTTGAAACCGCACATGTTCATATGGTTCTATGCAGTGTATTTGAATACAATATACATTTGAGTGCGCACGTGCGCATAACATTGTATGGCGTTACACATGGGTCGGCGAGCGTTGTTGTTACTTCCTCGTCGTTCGGATCAGTAGGGACAGGAATGCCATGAACCGAAAGACGACGATCAGCAGCAGCAGCGACACAATGTCCATGGTGAGGTTCGACTGAAAACGGAAAGAAAATACAAATCGCGTCAACGACGGAGGTATTATAAATGTTCGATTTCATATTGCGACGTTTCCGACGCGTCGCGAGTTTCCGAGACTGCGTGCATTGCAATTATTATCATTTTTCCATTAAGTTTTGGCGGCAGACAGACGCATTATATAGCCACTATTACATAATTTATGGAACACACCTGACACAGTGTAATATATACATACAACAGGGACGTAGCCAGGATTTCGGGGGGAGGGGGGGTCTTGTCAAGTCAAGTAAAAAAAAAAATAATAATAATTACTAATTTTAACCATTTAACTATTTAAAAAAAATATTTTATAAACAAACAAAATGTAGGTATAAATATTTCGTCAATGACATTTCGGGGGGGGGGGGTCCGGACCGCATAGACCCCCCACTCTGGCTAGTGGCTACGTTCCTGTCATATAATATTGTACATGCGTAAAACAGATAACCCAGTAAAGCACCCTTAATACCACAGAATCCACTATAAATTGAAATCTTAAAACGTATAATAGGCATTTTTATCGTCACCGAACCATTGAAATATTATTGTTATTATATTATAGCCCACCACGTGTGTATATTTTTCGATCAAACGGAAATATTTTTGCATCGCCTTGATCCAAAGTTCATATTATACACCTATGAACGTTGACCGGCGCATAGCTGAACAACATAAAATCTCCTAGGACGGGGGAAACAGTTACTATTGAACAGCATACCGCCGAATGAACTGACGAAAAAAATTAACACGTATGTGCTGCGCACGATTCCGGTTTACCCCTCCACGATTGCGCCATTGCTCACAATAACTTGACGTAACGTTGTTCGCATACAAATATTACAATATTACAATATTGTCCAACAAGTGTACGGGAAAAATAACTCAAAATCCTCATACGTGATATTTATGTTCATTTGTTTTCAACAGCAAAAGAAGTATCAACGAAAACAGCAGTAATTTATTACCGCATTCACTTTCCTTATACTTTACCTATCTGTTATTTGGTATATCACGATTTACCACAGACGGACGCGGCCGGCCGAGAGCTACGCACTTCGAATACACACGAATCGCGTTTAAAATTGTGACTAATAAATCATAATAATATGAGTTGAGTAGTAATAATATTATGAACCATTTATTTTCAATTTCAGGGAAAGATTTTTTGCTCCAATGGACGGTGGTTCTACATATTTCAGCAAACTGTCTAAATCAAAAACTCCACTTCAAATGTTTGCACATTTTTTATTTCATACAAAAAACACTAAGTATACCTAGTTACACATTTTTTAGGCTAAAATATTTATTTTATTTTTACCCTACATAGGTAAATAAGTATTTATTTGTGTTTTAAATAAATATTCTTAAAATTAATTTTTTTTTTTTGAAAGCATTATTGTGTAAAATTTATTATTGTTTCACTCTGTAGAAATATTCTGAAATATGTAAAAATCGCCGCTTGGATTAAAAATACATTCTTTCCTTGTATACTTAATGAATAAATAAAAAAATGGTTCCAGAAGACTCATGTTACTGTTACAGAGTTTTCAGTGTTCCGAGGATGTCATTTGATAATGCTCTACGAACAAGTTTTTATTTCGGCACCAGATTATTCATGCGCGTCATTGACTTACGTAACGTTTCTATTTAATTTTCCGGTTTAAAGATCGGGCCACGTGTTCTCGGTGGCACGGTTTTACAGCTATCAAGGATTAGCAGGAAAAAGAATCGCCTTGTATATCGTCGCAAAGCGTTCCTAATGCTCAATTAAAAGAAAAAAAATACGCATGCTGAACCTAGTCGATAAAACCAAAAGAGCATGAGAAAATCAATGATATTAACCGTGAACAGGCCTTCAGAAAATTTCAATGAGTTTCATTTTCAAAAAAAAAAGAAACCAGGTGGGTGCTATATAGAATTTATAGCTTTTTAGATGTTCATGGGATGCGTATCTACCATCATTTTTCATTATATAATTGAAACAATTGAGTATTAATTAAAAAAATTAGAACTCAAAAACAACTGAAAGTACCTAATTAAATAAGTACAAAGAAAACAAATAATCTGTGATGGTTCAAATCAGGTAACGTGTCTTCTATGTACGTCTATTGAATATTAAACATATCTCTATCCCTTGTTATATATTGCGGTCTTGATCCGTATGGATCCACCCCATGGATGGGCCGACCGTACATTTTTATAAATGATCCCCGACACCGACGGACAGTCGGTTCGTCGGGTTCGGTACACGTGGTCCGTATCGTATTGGATATAATTATGTGTTTGTATTTACCTCTAGAAAGCTATTGGATTCTAAGACGGCGTGCCCGGAACGGGGGCACGTGGTGTTCACCCTGTTGCACTCGATGTAGTTGATATCCGACCACTGGTTGACTTGTAGTCCCTCGTTGGCGTACTTGAACCACGAAAACACGCTCAGCCACCGGAAGTAGGACGGTATCGACCTTGAGAATATAACGGAATCAGGCATAGAATACATAGGTTGTTTTTTTTTATGTTTATGACAAAATGTCACGCAAATCGTATAGTTATTTAAATTTTGCGTTTGGCGCGCGCGTGTGCAGAGGATATATTTGAATATACACGCCGCAGCCGACACTCGGCAACCCGGGACTCAAACCATTCTTCCCGTCGAATTTTCAACCTCGTCGAAAACATTGTGCTCGAACTCAGTACCCGCATTAATGCCTTGAGAGGGTGCAAGGGGGGTACATAATATAAATTCCATTAGATTTTAAAAAAAAAAAAAAAATGAATATAAACAAGAAATTGAGGAAACCTTTAAAAATTAACACGTCTGCAAACGGCGAATTGTACGAAATCAATCGAAAATCTTTTGATTTTCGGTATTTTTCAACGTTTGCTACAATACAATTTGTATGTGTACTATTATAATATATAGTATGTATATTATGGTGTTGTAGCGGTGCCTATGCCGCGGTATCCCTCTATATATAGTTCAGCAGTGGCACCTATACAGGGGTAGGTAAACTGGGCAAGACCCCGTTCGCCTAAAAATGATTGACCACGTCTCTTTTTGCCCAAATATTTTAAAACTACTTTCCCTTTTCGCCCAAGAATATTATATAACACTTTCCATCCAAATTTTTATATTACACACTTTGGGAAACACTTACTTTAAATTAATATAATAATAAATTTGTTATATTTAAATTATTTATTTGTGTTAATTAATTTTATAAAGCCATTTAGCATTACCCAGAGAGTACCACGAGGAGGCGACTTCTCTTACTCTCCAAAAATGTATTGTGTTTTTGTACAGTTTTTGTACATTAATATAATTTTTATATGATACAAAAATAAGTTTTTATCAAACTATTCTATTTAATACTATATTAACACAATTTTGACAATTTATACTTTTGATAAAAACTTACTTATATAATATAAAAATTATATTAATGTACAAAAACACAATACATTTTTGGAGAGTAAGAGAAACCGCCTCCTCGATAGTTAGGTATAAATAATTTAAAGTAGGTAAGTGTTTCCCAAAGTGTGGAATATAAAAATTTGGTCGGAAATTGCTATTAAATATTCTTGGGCAAAAAGGGAAAGTAGTTTTAAAATATTTGGGCGAAAAGAGACGTGGGCGAAAAGCGAAGGACCCAAAAATGACCATTTTTGGGCGAAAAGAGTACCGCCCGGTAAATTGAATCCGAAACACCTTTTTCGTGGTAAACTGGGTCTCGGGTTTGGAAAGGTTTGTAATATAATATTGTATGGTATCTGATGCTATTTTTGGTGGATAGTACCTATAAGTTATATTTTATCATATTTGATAATGTTGAACATTGAACTTTTTAGGAGTTTCACACGTGACTGGACAGTTTGTTGTGCCGCGGTGCACATAGGTGTTAGCATTGATTATAAATAATTATTTATTTAAGGTACACACCCGACGTTCAAGAAGTAGCCGCCGAAAAGCAGGAACGGTATGACGATCGTGGGACCCACGGAAAGCGCCACTGAAATGTTGCCGCTCGCGCACGACACGAAATAACCTATAATATTAATACAACAGAATGTTAAACATTTTAGTACAATAATCTTGTATATACCGAGAAGAATAAATTGGCGAATAATATTTTATATTAATTTTACAGCGGGAATAATTTATTATTGAGTATTTTTCATTAATTGTACTTGCTAAATATTACTAAATTATTTGTTAATATTTTGTTAGTAAAATGTTCACATCACAATCACTCATAATAGTATATACCTAATATATAAGTCATAATAATATATGGCTTGTATGCGTATACTTTATGCTATTGCTTTCCTTACCCGACGTTAACTGGGGCTTAACTAGCCAGTAATATTATTATTATTATTATACATTAATGAAAATAACAACAAGGTTGAAAGTTGTAATTAATCAAGATACGCTGGTTGTAGTATATCTGTATATAGTAGTGTGGTTTTTCTCTACATCGTAAAAAGAAACTACCGACCAAATTTTCTTATTCATAGCTTCAGCGGTTAAGCACAGCTACGCGATTTTTATCACTTTTTAACCCCTTTTTTCTTAAATGATGCCCACGTCACAATATCTGTATACAAAACATCAGCACGGATTGTTCAGTGATTGAATAGTGCGTTGATGTGACAATCAGTTGTATTTGCTTCTTATATACGCATAGAGATAAAATGTATACTATAAAAGTATATAAGCGTAGGTTTTTAAAAGGAAACAATTGATAGCTCATTTGGTGTTGTACCATAAAATGTGTGATTTAAAATACAGATATTCAACTAATATACCGGCGTGTGTCGGGTATCGAGGTTGTATAAGATATATTTTATGCCTAGTTTACGAAATTGATTAAAAATATAAAAAAACACGACAGATCAACGATCATTAAATTAATGATGATCAGATGAATATTATTGCGTGTTAAGGTCTTATTTTAGATTCTGAATGGAGTGATGAATGTATTGATTTTATAATGATGTGTGTTTTTTATTATTTTTTTGTGCCTGACGACACGTTTTGGAACGGTAAAAATGCTTTCAAGAAAAGTAAATGTAGATGGTACTTTGGCAAGTCAAAAGTTAAAAATGTTCAATACTTTTCAAAAGCATTGGGAAAACCATAAAAAATTACGGAAAAATGATAATTTTTACTCAAAAATATTTTTTGATAAAATTCATTTTAAAACTCAAAAACGAGATACATATGGTGTCCCGGTCAAACTTCTTAGATCCGCTTGTTTTTTTTTGCCAGTAAAATAATATACTTTACGATGCTACTCTCACACGTAGACTTAACCATGTTCGCGTATACTTATCTCGTACTTCTCGTACCACCCTGTCGTAAGCATATTAACACGACGTATATTATGCGTGTAATAGGTATGTATATACTCACCGAACGAGACGGCCACCAGGCTGACGAGCGTTATGAACAGGACGGCGGTGAGGAAGTGCGTGAACTTGGGATTCAGGCCAACGACGTAGTACATGATGGAGGTGAAAAGCACCGGTATGACCAGGAATATCGGCACCTCGGCGATTGTCTTGCTCAGGAAGTACACGTCCGTCCGGTACATGCCGTTGTGGTGCTCTCGCATGAACACCGGAAGTTCGGAACAGAACACCTGCAGCGGCGCATGTTACATGACGTATGGATAATGGTATATAATATATTGATAAATTATCAATGGAAATATATGTATACTGGTAAGTTACCACCATAGTTAATTGACATCGTGCGCGTTTTTCAACATCTTGGTACTTACTGCAGTGGTAGGCACTGCGCGCTCCATTCGAATAATTATTTAAAAAGTCGTGGTTCAAGCACATCATCATATTTTAAAAACTATCATATTAAAAATAATTATTTATTATGAATTGAATATCATAGAAATCTGTTTTATCACTGATCACTGTGGTGGTGGTGAGTTGATTATATCACAATTTTGAAATTTAAATATTTTAATACGTTATTAGCTTTCGAGTGAAATATAGAATATATGATATGTTTTATTTTATTTTATTTTTTTTGCGTCTATCCTCAAGATTTCGATTACAATCTTACATTTGATTACCACGAGAAGTGATAATGTCAGATAGCAAATATTGTTCAGTTGGTAGCATTTGATGTGTAATTTTTTATTTATTTTTTAACAATTTTCCAAATAATTGAGATAAAATTATCAAGAAATTACAAAAAAAATAAAATCTACAAAACTTACGAACTCGCCGCGATTTCATGACAGGGAGAGGGGAGAGGGGTAGAGACATAGTATATTACGTAGGTACTCACGTTGATGACGGCCAGAACGTTCTGGAATGTCATGTTCGATATGCACATGAACAACGCGCCGTTAATGTTCATCACGCCGTCCTGGTCCAGATGCTGGTTATAGAATATAAAACTTATCAGTGCCGCGACCATCTGAAAGAATAACACTCAGGTTATATACATCATCACATAAATATGTAATGTTATTTACTATTGTCTGGATGAGTCTGATCTTGGTGAGGGCCGGTTCTTTTTTGATACTGAGCCACGACCGCCAGAAAACCGCATAGAACTGTTCGATCCACGACGCTTTGTACGGCGACGAGACGTTATGTAGACCGTCCGAGCCCCAGTAGTCCAACGAGTCCTGAAAGAGAAATCCCGTTATCGTAGTATTCGGAAAAGGCAAAGCGCAATGTCTAAAATCAGTAATAAGTGCACCTATTCGGAAACCGTGTACACGTCTTACGCGTGACACTAAATATGATATGCGTATACACCTATACATACTATACATTGCAAAATCTCATTTTCAATAATCCACTCGCTTTTTTGCGCCTCAATCATTTTTCGTTCTTCCGTTATTCTATGCACGCAGTTCGAGTACCTTTCATAAATCAGGCTCATGAAGTTAATGCATGGGCCAACTTTAGAACTTTAAAAGTTCGTTAGTGTTTTTGTAGTTGACTTGCAAATCATACCGTTTCGGATTATGCCCCCCCCTCTTTTGGAATCCTACAATTATATTTGGGTGGGTTACCTGAAGTCGGCCCATTTTTCTAGTTGACCCTATGTGAAAGTTTCAGGGCAAGGTGTGTGACTGGCAAATCCTTGCATATTGTTAGTTCGATATATGTTGCGGTGACCCAACAATATTGATATGGAGAATAGCTGGTTACATACACACACATCATCACGCACTTAATTATTTATTTTTGTTTTAGTGTATTTTTGTAATAATTATTATTTAATGTTTCGCGTGAGTTATTATATAATATGTAGATTATACGGCGCGTTATCGCCTTCATCGACGACTAAGTGCGTACCGTTAGCACGGTCGCCGCGACAACTATGCGAATATTAGTTAACACGGCCGCCGTGACTTTTGTCTTCCGCAGTCCGTCATCACGAAAAGGCCGTCGCGTATTTTTTGAATAAACAAAATTATATTATATTGCTTAGACACAAATTGCCCATATTGTAAAAAGTTTTGTAAGGCGCGGAGCGCCAGTAGATTATTTCGTTAATTTGCAGATATAGTGTGTGTATCTTGAGTTTTACTATTATTATTATTATTATACATTATATAGTACAGGTAGCAGCTGGCCAGTCGAGCACCATCATAACTGTGAGTTTTTTTTGTTTGTTTTACATTATATTATTATTACATTGGTTATATATCTTATTATATTCTATTGGTCATAAGGGCTATATATATTATTCTGTTGTGCTACAAGGGCCGTACGTAATTTTATATTTATACTAATCATTTTTGTACGAGCCTCAGCTCTAATAGCGGCACTTATTATATTTTTATTTATTCGTGCCATAGGGGCCAAGCATTTATATTAAACATTATCTTGTTGGGCTAGAAGGGTCAATGTATTATATTTTTTACTAGTCAGCCACAAGGGCATTGATTTATTAATATTATATTTTATACACTTACCATTATTGAGTTGCTGTGATTTTTTATACATATTTGTGTTTATTAATTTGTGTATTATACAGCAACTAATTATTACCAACAACCGTGTTACCATTTTTTTTTTGTCATAAGATATTGTAAACACACCCACATACACACTCGTACACAAAAACACACTTTTCGCACAACACGCATTACGTAGTTCCACAGTATTTGCCCGGCAACCCCGGCCATTGCTGTTTGAACTACTACAGCACTACACCCAACTATCTTCATATTATTTCTCCGCCCTAGGTGTTAGTGGTGGCCCTAAAGCATTGGCGTTCGGGCGTGCGTAATATTATTTATGCTCCCGGCCCGTACAATACAGATTCGAAGACATATTTTGGGTTAAAGGTGGTGGGCCAACTTCATGACACGCCTGCATTTCAGAGCATCCTTTTTTGGTGATATCCCGTGCACTTACCCTGCCGGCGATGGTCAACTGTTTTTGGTGTTGCATCATGTCGTTTTTGTACTGAGAGCTTTCGTACGCTTCGCACACCGTGTCGATGGTTTCGAACGAGCACAGCTCTTGTGACGGTACGATGGCCAATAGTTGGATGAAAAAGTCCGCCGGGTTGTGGTTCTTCGGGCAGCTGACGCCGAGCCTGAGCAAAAACGGAACGCGTGATTTAATCTCGTTTTACAAGTCATGTTACATAATATTATCTATGTGGATTATGTGAGTATTACGAATGGAATGGGGTGATGCTGTGACGCTCTAATGCACAGGGGTCGTTTACATGACGTTTTAACATTTCGTCGGGACAGGGTTGGTATTAATTTACGACCTTTGAACCCGAAGAAAAGCGTGGTGGTCAAATGTTTTCGGAGTGCGACGAGTGAATTGAGTTTTGGACAAAAAAAAAAAAATTGTATGAGGATAGTGCAAGGTGACATTACAAACACGATTAACGCAGGCGCAAAAATTCCGGTACCACTGTGTCACTTGAAAGATGAATTTTGCAATCCACATTCATAAATTTATCATTCGTTTTTTCATTTTCGTCACCTAAATTTCCATAAATTCATAAGTTACGCGTAATACACATAAATAAAAGAGAGGTAAAATTTATTTGCGCTTATGGGGTGTTTATTTTTGTACTTTTAGGTCACTTTTTGCGTTTATTTGGGCTACGGTTAACAATTCGTTTACCTGTCCAATTCACTACGCAGTAGTCGTGGGAAGAGGCCAAGAGGAAAAAATGAAAACCATACTATGGTGTGGGGGCAGGGGGGGTGGTTTAAATATTTTGCAGTAAAATTATTACGATTTGAAAAATTCGATGGCTTCGTTGGGCGTGCCCAGGAAAGCCGTGCGCGCGTTGGCCAGCAACAGTATCTTGTCGAACATGGAGTACACCTCGGACGACGGCTGGTGAATGGTGCAGATGATAGTCTTGCCCTTGGACGCCATCGACTTGAGCACGCTGACCACGTTTTGGGCCATGTACGAGTCCAGGCCCGAGGTCGGCTCGTCACAGAACATCAGCGGAGGGTCCGTCAACACCTGTGCGACGAGGAAAAATCGCAAACAGATCAGGTGTATAGTAATATGCGATGACAAGAGCCGCATATACGTAGATATTTTATTTACATATGATAGCGTTCTACACAGCGATTCCGGTAAGGATAAAACGGCTAGGTCGTATCGGTTCGCGTTTATTATCAGTCTACCTGTTATGTAGTGTGTGAACTCACGTAGAGCGACAACGCTCTATTTTATTTAGATTCAATATATGTACAAATTAATGTGTATTGTAATAATTTAAATTTTTCATTGTTATTTTTAAATCATTTAGTAAAAAAACGTAAATAAATAAGTACTTATAGAGTACGGATCAAATAATTACGTATTACTTCCTCGCTAAGTGCCGCTTCAGTATCTACATACAGCTCAACTAACTGCAGTACAGTTTTATCGTGTTAACCGAAGAGTACAAGACCGTTTGGGAAAGAAACGTCGCAACGTTTTGCGAGTTGTCGATTTAAAAACAATCTCGGTGAGGTTAATTCACATACATTTCAATTATATTATATTGTACACTACATCTATACTACCGTGGTTTGCATGCAATAATATTTCATTGTTTATATAGTTTTTTGTCGATCGCACACTTACCTCGGAAGCGAACGACAAACGTTTCATTTCACCGCCAGATAAGCCTTTCAGTCTCCCAGTGACGCCGATAATAGTGTTTTGGCACTTTACCAGCGACAGCTAAATTGTGAAATAAAATAATAATAATAAGAAAAAAAACCAAATACCTACCCAAAAATATAATATTATTATCATGGAAATTTACAAAACTATAATATTATTATGTTGTCACTCACTTCTTGTATGACTTCTTCGACACGAGCCATTCGTTTAGCGTACGGTATGTATCGGTCCATACGCACCAAAGCCTGTGAAGTAACGGTAGAAAAATGTTAAAATAACAATGAGAAACAATGCACGCGTGCAGTATAGTCCGTATACATTATATGTATATGAATTATTATTATTATCTTTTTTAGCGGCAGTTGTTAAAATGTATAAAAATATAAATATTAAATATATATTTATAATATAAAAATTTAAACAACATTCAGTATCAAGAAATAAATGGCATTTAATGACAAATATTAATATAGTGATGCGACGGAAAAGTAACTTTTGAAAATAAAAATCGTGTTGTTGTTTTTCTCAATAAATATTTTTATAGTTGTTAAACAACTTGATACGTAACAGAAATATGCAGAAAAGTATACAGATGAGGGAACAAAATTAATTTAATGTACTAGGTGGTAGGCAAAAATGATTAAACTAATGAGTTAAGTTAGTTTCAATTTACTAAGTTAGCAATACAGATAATACTGTATACCGTATTGTACTGTTATAAATACATAAATTCAAATGTATGATATTACCTTATTATTATTATATACATTTTTACAGACTTATGAATATTAATCATTAATTGTGATCAAAAAAAATTGTGACACAAACCATCACCCTCCCACAAAAAAAGGTATTGCAATTGCAATAGTAGTCAAAAGTAGAGTCGTATTATAATCTCTCCCGGTCTGCCCAGATTCCGTTTCTCGGCCGATTAAATCGCAGTTCGACCGAACCGGGTGGGCGTGTGTGTGATACCCAAGGGACGGATGGAACGTAAGAAGTACCTGGAAGACCAAGTGTTCCCGGACGGTGAGCGTGCCGATGAACAGGTCGTGCTGTTGGACGTACGCGGAGACGGCCGTGAGTGATGTGCAGTTGATGGGCACGCCGTTGATGGCCTTCACGCCGGTTTCCGTCACGTTCCGGTCGCTCCGGAAAGTCAGAGAGTTCATCAGGGTCGTTTTGCCGGCGCCGCTCGATCCCATCAGAGCCAACAGCTCGCCTGGCCGTGCCAAACCGCTCACTGGAAACGTACACGATCGCGCGAAAAGATTGACAGTTATTATTTATTATTATCGATGATGTATAGCAGGAAAATCGGTTTCGACGGTGCTTACCGTTTTTCAACAACTCCTTCTTCTGCGACTTGTTTCGCGCGCCGCCCGAACAACACGACGTTAGGGTTTCGTAAAAACTTCGGCTCTGACCGTTTTTCGTGCGCACATTTATGTTGGTCCACGAATACGTTATGCTTTGATTAATCTTTTTCTTCGTGATATTTCCGTTAGTTTTAGCCTGAAAATAAAAAATGCAACAATTATTAATCAAAAAAAAAAATAATTAGTGTTCCACTCGTAACGCAATCATTCAATGCCATATAATATGTATTATGATTTTATTATTAATAAGCATTCGTGTAGAACAGAAATTCGAAGAAGGAGTTACCGCATCTTAAGTCGGAAACGTCCAAAACGTCTGCAGGAACAGGTGCCATTTAAATTCCAGCGGGGACAAGATCTTAGGGGTGACAATAAATGGGACGAATCGGTAGCGATGTAAGTATTCATACGTATATAATATTATATTAGATAAAGGTTGAAATATATGTTAAAAGAAAATCAGAAGACTTTAAAATATAATATTTTTTATGGGATCGTATTATAGTAGCATTATATAGATCTTTATTTTATTGTAACCGTTTCTAATGTCACTGTTCGGAAAAAAAAACGTTAGTGCACTTATAATATTATTAAAACTCAATCTAAGCTAAATGCATAAGTTTTCTAGTGACACGTATAAGTTTATACTTTATGAACACAACTATACCTAAACGTAAAATAATATAATTCATATTAAATATAAATTAATAAACAAAATGTATCTAAAAAACTATAATCATTATTTTAATAAGGTATTATTATACGAATCTAGAAGTTGTTATTTTATAGCGATTAGCGTTTAACGTTAAGATCGGTTTTGATAAAAAAAAAAAAAAAGTGCAATATGTCAAGGCTCATGGTTCTCAAAATTAGATCCCTTGTAAAAAAAGGTTCCGATCTACTGCTATACAAAATATATAAACGGAAATGATTTTGGCAGTTGGCAGGCATTATAAATAATGACAACATATATAGCGACTAGTTCTAATTGCAACAATTTTTCACCACTTAATATTTTTCCGATCGTAAACCGCAGTGTACATAAAATGTGAATATAGTGTATACATTCAACTTTAATCCGTTTCTATGTGCAAATATTCATTGACATTGTTTTAGATTTAGGTACACTTGTATATAGTAACTGAAAAATCTCGGTGAACATTGTTGTAAATTTAAAAATAAAAATTAAAATGTTCACAATGACTATTGAATAAGATTTCCATAAATTAAGTCCAAGAAAAGAGGGTGGGAAGAGTCACTCCCCCCCCCTTAGTTACACTACTGTAATAATAAATATATAACAATATTTGGGTCATTCATCAAGTCTCACAATTCAACAATCGAAATAATTATGACGAGCTGTTTTTGTTTTCAATATATCATAAATTATAATTTATTGAACCGTGTTTCGACAAAACCAAGATGACATAACATTGAGATGCACCCCATACGTGTGCAATAATAATAATAATAATAATAATATGTGTTATATTATACGTCGTTGTAAAAATTACCAAAACTAATTGCTACAATATAAACGCGCACTGCGGTTCGATAGTTTATCATATCACGCACGTGATATTACTATATTAGATAACAATATTATAATGATGCGTATTATATTATTATCCAAACTCGGAGAATGACCACGACGTAGTCGAAATCACACCGGTACTTAAACATGTTATATACATACCGCACACGATATTATGGATTATAATAAAAATGCAATATTACTGCAACGAAATGCGGCTGCACAACGACTTCATAACTTTACGTTTTCTTCCGTCATCGTACTTTTCACGATTCACGGGACTTTGATAGAGTTAGACTTAGAGACTTCAAGCCATTTAAAAAGATTCAAACTAGTTTAAGAAAACGTTCAAATATGTTCTAAAAAAATGATTCTTGCTGAAATTTCAGTTTATATTAAATAAAAATATGTCTATCAGTTGACAATACATCTTTAAATTTGGAAGTCAATTTAACCGGTAAACTCGTCGATTGCGATGTATTCGGCATTTTAACTATATAAACTTACGCAATAGAACACGAAACACGAAGGTCGGCGGTAAATATACCTTATTTTTTTCGAGATCATAATGAATGCTGCAGCAATAGTTATATCAACGGGTCATACTCGGACCACACATTTTGACCTAGACTGGTGAGACCATTAATATACCTAGTGATTTTTCTAACTTTAAATTGAAAGTAGGTATTCCAAGACGACAGATTTGACTCGATTTCAGTACGAAGACAGCCACAAGTCGATCGGCAATATCAATCGGCTTTGCCAGTCGGCCGGACGAATCCAGTGGGTTAACACAGTTAAACATATTTACCAAAAAATTTAAGATTCTAGGTAGGTGTATGACTATTTATAGCACTTAAAAATATGTTCTAAAAAACAAAAATCGTAAAATATGTAAATACATGCAAATGCAAATTTCGGATCTAAACACCTTGAATTGTGTTCAGTATTTATACTGTTTGACTCTTCTATTTTATCAATTTTTTTTTTAAAAAAAAAAAAACATGCAAACGCTAAAAGTCCCTTACACATATACCTAATTCATAATATATTGCAACACGTTCGTACGTGTTTACCGTGTTTCTTGGCACCGCATTCCGTGGTGTACGCGCACATTCCTGCGATATCTATAATAAGCAAACTATTTTATCTTCACCCTTATAGATGTCTTCAACGTTTCAAGTTGAAACAGCGACAATTTTTAATTCAAAATGTTTTCCAAATTAAATGCGGGATTTTCAGGACTTTAAAAACGGAGCAGATATCTAAAATACCTGCAATTTGTATACAGTAATAGTATCGACCACGTATACGAAAGAAAATCAACTGCTACTTCGAGTTACAATTTATTCTGTATAATTATTTAATAGTTGTATTGTAAGTATAATCATTTAAGAATAATGTGTCAAAACGATCTTCATCTGAGTTAATCGAGTTGGATAATTGTTATTATAAAGAAGCTTGTTATATTAATCAAAAGTCAGTAAGGTGGTTGATTAATGATTTGTAAATTTGTAATATATATATGATATAATATATCTATAGTATTTCAACGCGAATAGAATAAATTAAATTGTAATATAGCTTATGTACGCTGTCACCTGCCAATAAAGCTGTATTCTATAAGGTAATTAACCTTGTAGAATGCAGTTTTATTAATCCATATGATTAATCTATCACACAACTGTAAAGTTATAGGATGGGAATATATTGAGGTGGATAAATATTATTCAATGAACATTATTGAAGAAAAAAATAAACACATATTCCATTATTTTTTTAGTATAAATATCCCGAAAAATATCTTCAACACAATGATATAACTTTGGACGCACCGTCGCTCCGCATTTTAAAAATATTTTTAACATTGAAAGTCCGCATGGAATAAAATTGATTGAAATATCTAAGGAAATAAATAACCCAAGGATGCACGAATTAAAATAAATGATCACTTAGAAAAAACATCGCAAAAACCGATGCAACATTTCCACCCAGTATTTGGGCCAAAAAAGAAGCAACACTGGATAGAACTACAAATTTGGCATGAAAAGACTCACAAATATTTACTCCAGCACATTAAAATATTTCAGTCTTCATTAAAAACTTATTAGCTATACAGACGGATTCTTATATACAAATTAATTCTGCTAATAATAATGAAAGTAGGATTATTACAAGTAAACAAAAATCAATATGGAATTTATAAATAAAAAATAGAATTATATAACGACGGCCAAATTGATAGGTATAATTTTGTAAAAAGTTTAGCATCATTTAATAACATTTAATAATATTTAGTTTTAATTTACATCATAATGACATATTATGTTTATTGTAAACTGTGTTAATTATTATTATTTTTCTTAGATAATTAGTTTTTAGTTTAAAAAATAAATTTAATTAAATTGATATAAATGTTTTTTTTTTTTTAATAACATAAAATATTGTATTTAAACAATAAAAAAAATATGCGTGGAGTTAGGGTGGTTAAAAAAAATTATGTGTGGAATTAGGGTGGTTGAAAAAAGTTATGTGCGGAGTTAAGGTGTAAAAAAAAACCTTGTATGCGGAGTTTAGGTGATGTATTATAAAATGGCCATGATGCATGCGGAGTTACGATGCACCGATAACTTTGATATTAAAAATATAATAATCGTTGTTAATAAACTATATTTTTAAATTAATTAAAACAAAAAATGTTCAAAATATGTAAGTACGTAGTACATAGGGTACCTACTACCTACATAATATGTAATAGATAATTATAGCGTACGGACTTTGTTTAATTAATATAAACGAGAAACTCACGACCATTGGAATTACATTACTTATTACTATAGCATGTTTATTGTATTTACTTGCGGTATTATGTGTAATTACTAATTTATTATTACTGATTTTACATAAATAGATATTGCTTAGTAGCAAGCTTTTATATTATACTTATCATTTGAATTTTAATGTACTTATATTATTATTATTATTATTATTATTATTTGAGATGGTAGAACGTCCTATGTACCTATATATGTTTTTAATGAAACTGCAGGCGGGTTCGAGCTTATTCTCGATATGCAATGGATATGGATTTGTAATCAATACAAGAGTATCCTTGGTGATAGACGATGCGTTATACTCGTTGTATAACATATAAGTATAACAAACACGAAACTATTATGTAAAAAACTACAGCAATGCTAAATAGATAATTGTTATGAAGTTGTTGCATTAATGTGTTGTATTTCATTTGTTTTTGTTTATATAACGCAACAAAACTTATATTATAATAATCACATTATTAAAACACTATTATATTATTACTATATTATATTGATTATAATATTGATGAAATGAAGCTATACACGATGGACCTACTTGAACGAATGAAAATCGTTTACTAGTTCGAAAAAAAACTCTCCATGACTGCTTAAACGATATTGCTACAGGATGTTTTGTAACAATATAGCTATATACACTTTCTCAGCACAAAATTCCAAGAGAATCCATACATAGAGAAGCCTAGTAGTAGTAGTAGTAGTAACTAGTATGTATTAATTGTGTTTATATTTGCACTAGAGTTGAGTATAATTAACGCTGCACTGTGTAGCAGTATTATCGTCGAATACAGACGAGCTCATAATAATATTATATTGTTATGTTATATAAACGAAGTTCGATCAAGACTTGATACTGCGGTTATAATATGAATTGCAGCCGCACGATGATGTAAATATATATATGAAAAAAAGAAGTAAGGCGATTTCAAATACAACATAATATTATAAAGCCCGTCAACTGTTCGAGCCGGCGGATATCAAATGCCTGCGTGTATATGGTATTGATGAACCGTCAGACAGATAATGTGATATTTTAAAACCTCATTATTGTTTAGAGTGTACCAGTATACTAACGATACACACGTTTTTTCGACGATTTTTAACTCAAGAATTCGTCAGCCGTCACCGAGAAACTTTCGTGTACAGTCGTTGTCGTGTGCAAAACACGCTGACCTGTACCCCGTGGGGGCGTACATTCCCTCTCCATAATGTTACCCTTATGGGGTACCTTAATCCGTTAATTTTCTGCGGTAAAACCTCTCGTACAAATAGTATTAAATAATTATATTTTTATTTTATATTTATATTAAGCGAGTGGTGAGCACATACTATATGTAGTATAAATACCTACAGTAAATACACATGAGTATATTATACAATAAATAAGATAAATTAATATTGAAAATAAGATAATAATATATAACCTACCTACATAATTTAAATTTCACATATAATTATATAATACATTAACGCATACTATAGGTACTATAAGTACATAGACTACAATATAGTGTCCGTCAGTTATAGTGATGAAATCACTCATGATGTTTAGACTAAAGTTGTGGGCCAGCGAGTACTGTTATTCGTGGTATGCAAGTGATGTTTACGAAAATCAAACTAACTTCGGTAAGTACGCACACAACATCCGAACTCTACGCGGCACGATTGATATACGTAATCCGGCGTGTCATCAATTATTGGACGATGACGTCTCGCTCACTGTACGTATTCGAATGAGACACAGATAATAAAAAATAGTTTGTTTATTATATATATGGATGGAATAAGAAATGATTTACAAACACTCGAAGTGGCAGATTGGGAAGATAGAGTCCAGGATTGTAGACATTGTAGTGATTATTGGAAAACGGTGACGGTGGCGGCCAAAATTCTAACAGAATTGTAAAGCCAATAAGAAGAAGAAGAAGACAAGAAGATATAAATACATCAATAGTTATTTATATATGTATATGTATATTTTGTATTTGTGAAAAATATTAAAATTCAATAACTATTCTTCATCACTAATCATTTCGAGACGAATTCAAAACATATTATATTATTATAATAACACATGCTCGTATTGCGGAACGCGTGCTAACTGCTATAGATGGTAATTCCATACACGTGTAGGTTTACGTTGAATGTGTACCTACAATGTATTATAGCCGGCCGCAGAGCTGTGGGTTTATTTGTCGCATTTACTATATCGTTACCGATCCTATACGTCAGTTGATACCCTAAAAGAAGTAACCTAAAGTTCTACGTCCCAACACACACGTACAATGTAGGTATATGATGCACCTATATAATATAATGCGGAGGGCTCGTGCGACTTCAGAGTAGGGTTTCCGCGATCACGTAATTATTATATATTACGTGTCGTGGTCACGGTCCACGACGTTTTCACTATGTCCAGCGTGCACTATTGTAATATAATATGGCATCGTATTATCGTTTTACTTTTTCTACTTTTTCCACGTAAACGTAAACGTAAAAAAAAAAAAAATAATAATAATCGATTTGATAAGTTCCCCGTGAACCACCCGTTTATGTAGGTGTATATACGTGAGGTACAGAGTCGGTGTTGATGCTAATGGATATATTCTGGTCGCTTAGTTTAAAATTTGGAATAGGTTCGACATCATGTACATATAAATGCAAAATATAATCAATATTCATACAAATCGATGAGGCATATTCTTATTATAACATGCGTCTACGCTTTGGAGCCCTTTTGCAATACTATATTCGTATACCATTTAGAGCGAGTTCAAAGACGTTTTTTTTCACTTGTAGCTTACATATTATGTGCTTAAAATAGACCATCTATACCGCAGAATTCTACAATTCAGTTTTCGGTCTTGCCTTCCGAGCTGAAAGGCATGTGAGGGGTTTACAGCTAACCCTTAGTATTTCTCCGCAGGTTAATATTGATGGATCAATCAACTCACCTTCTTCGTTCGCACATGTGAACTTGAAAATGTCTTCTCGTTCCATAAGGTCGCAAGTTATTTCTGTCGTTAATTGTTCTAACTCACAGAAAATCCTCCATCTACACCAGTGGTTCTCAACGTATTTTCATCCACGTACCCCTTTACCACTCACCACTATTTCACGTACCCCAAATATCAATTTTGAATATAAATTATGGAAAATAATAATAATAATAATAATAATAATTTTTAAGAAAATTTGGAAATATTTATTTATTTTAATTAGCTTGCGCGCCAAACAATGTATATAAAAATAATAGTATCAACTAAACAATTTTATTTTAATGTGAACCTTGTTTACTTGAATTTAATTTTTTGAAATCTGGCTCCACATTTGATAAATAAACACGTAAGTCTGAATTTACTGACAGTTTATTGTTCATATTATAACCAGTGGTGTTCCCATCAATTTTGTTGAGAGTATACTATACGCTGACGAGTCTCTCGTATAGAAATATTTATGATAAATACGGTGATGGTAGAGGGTTTAAATATATAATATATGTAAATAGATATTAACATAAAAAATTTATATAGTAATGAGCTGATCGTCTGAAGTAACAAATTAACATTGATTACAAAATGTATTTAAACAATAATTGTTTAACAAATGGTTATAAATTTATAATATTATATTTTGTATTCCTTCAGGAACTGCTTGAAAGTATACGCAATATACCCGTAAATTTTCAAAATAAATTTGAGAGCATACGGCGTATATGTAGTATACCCTATGGGAACACCACTGATTATAACTATAAAATGTTATCGCATTAATAACATTAAATCGTAGATTCTACATTGTAATAAGTACACAATTATTAAATTATTGAATATTCCGTTAATAGTAAACTATTTCAGTTACCTACATTAAATTTAACTTTTTCCGCCATTACTCAATTTTTTTTCGCGTACCCCTTGAGATCATGCCACATACCCTAGGTAGAGAACCGCTGATCTATACGGTGTAGAAACCGACCAATTATATATGATGCGTCTGGGTAATTAGCTCTCCACATCTATTTTAGAGAATTTCAGTATTAAAGTTATCAAACCATATTATGTTATATAATTTACCAATTTGAAAACCATGCATTCTGCAAAATTGTTCTTCTCCGCATGACAGGAGTGTTGCGAACTGCCAGGGGGCCGTAGACTACAGGTTAAGAACCACTGGTGTAATCAATATTTAGAAATAATTAATTATTGTAATATCATTATGTTTAATAATATTAATCGCGGTCTATAAAAATACAAACGTATTGTTTGAGAGACTAAAAACGTTTTTCCATTTAATTAAACTGTAGTGTGTATTATTATAATATTATATTGTTATTGCTATTATATAATATATTAATATTATCATCTTAATTTATTTTTGTACAAGTACAATATATGTGTATGTAACTGCAGGAATATATTATAATATCGTAACACGCGTGTGAGCATATCTGCACTTGGAAGCTATTACGCTTATCGGGACGGATCTACCATCTATGTAGTACGATATTGTTTCGACCAAGAATATTGTAAATTTCTTAATTATTATTTCAATGATTATTGAAACGCAATGTGCAGAGCAGGCTGAGATTGGACAGTCTTTTCTGTGTGTGATAATATACTATTTTACTGTAGACAAAAAGCCAAACAATTATATGTAATTTATATACCATCGAGGCATAGAAAATGTTTACTGCTGTTGTGGCGCTAACTGCCATTAAATCATTTTGAAAAATAATAGTATTTTGCTTACGTGGGTCGAGTACTTGTCACCCCCTTAAATAAACGATGTAAGAAGGGCTGGAACGTAAAATGTTAAAGCAATATTCTCCTAGTGCCTATTAGTCACACCACGAAAAAATTAGATTTACAAATAATGGTAAAGAGTGTATCATTATTAGCTATATATGTATTGTATTATAATATAAAAAACGAATTTTTGTGTGTATTCCTATTATATTTGTATGCACACGTGTGTATGTTTAATAAACTGATGATATACGTTATTTTTGCATTTTTAACAAACAGATCATCGATTTTTTTACGTTATATAGGCACAACGTGACTAACGAAAAAATTTTAGTAATCACTATGTTAATATCAGCTTCCTCGCTTTAGCGGATTAAAACTCACTTATAAATAAGTTATAAATCACTGTAATATAAAGACTACAAGATTAGGTAGACTGAGCGCTTTGATTCAATACTTCGTATCCTCACAAATCATTTTAATCCTATTCAGAAGTAACTCTAGTATGCTAATAAACACCAAGCTGTAGCATATTCCGTTATTATGAAAGAGTTATTAGTTATTATTACACATTAATTATTATTCATGAAAAAAAATAAATAACATAAAGAATAATAATAAATAATAAAGAAATATTTAAAAGCAATAATGATTTTTATATTAATAAGAATGATTTATTCTAATATAAGTTTTGTGATAGTTGGCAGTTTTATTTTTGGGTGCTACTAAAATTTATATTATTATATTTGTACTCGGTTAATTCTGAATTTTTAAATATTATGCTGTCGAACGTAAGATTGAAAAATTGTACGTAATGGCCAGAGTATCGACGATGCGTCATATTATGTATACTATTATGTATAGGCATAGAATGTAGATGTTAAACAGTACCTAAATCAGAGCTATTAACTAGGTTATATATTATATTATAAACCACGGCATGCGTTTACATACAATTAACAACAGGGATACAAACAACTCGATAATTAAGTCGAGCAATAAGCAATTATATATCAATAATATACACAAATATCAATCGTCACTGGTAATAATTTCAACGCGTAGAAGTATTGTAATGGCTCGTAATGGATAAAGAAAATATATTATGTTGATTGCACAAACAGTGATTGAATGATGGAAGGTTCAAAAAAATCACTTGAACTATATTTTAGTCGTATAATTATTATTATATAATAACATTTTTTTAAATATATTATAATGTGATGTTTATTATTTCCTTAATTTTTTTTATTAAAATCACAAAAAGACACGTCACGAAAAGTGCGGTATTGTTATTTTTCTAGTATTCGTTATATTTCCAACGTCGTGAATTTGAATAGATAGCGGATTTCGTAATCAAAAGTTTTGATTCGACATTTATTACTATCGTCATATTAATTGTAATTCATTGCAATATTTTATAAGTCGTGTACAGAGAAATAATTTACCGTACGAGCTTGTTCGAATTTAATGAAAATGTAAATGATTTATTCCGCTGATATTGAACACTTCAATATTATAATTGCCATTGAAGATTTATCGATAGTAGTTTGTTTCCCGCGAGTTCGACTCAATCGTTTGATGTAGGTCATACATTGATAACCTCTTTCCCAAATTAATGATCACCTGAACAACGTCAATATTCATATGTACAAATTACCACTAGGACAAAGCAAATATACTATTTATCATCCAATCATATAAAATATTTAAATAATACTGATTTTGAAATACCAATGATATCCATTTTTTAAGTACGTCTAATAAGTAATTTTCGATGAAGAAAATGTATAAAATCGAATTAATATTAATTAGGTCCAGTGATTAACACAAATGAACGTTTACATTTCTTCAGATTAAATAATATTAATTCGATGTTATTGACCTTAATATTTTAAATAAAACTGTTATGTCTTACGTGAGTTATTTTAAAAGTTTCAGGGAAACATTGATGATGAAATATTCAGGAGGCTGAGTCCACACTCGACACTAGAAACTTTTTAAAATCTCCGAATAACAAAACGATAAAGGATTAATAAAGGATAAACCACTAGGTGTCAATGAATTACGCATGATTTTATTTATAATCTTACATACCACTGTAGTACAAGGTTGATAGCTCGCAATAAAGTATACCGCATCCAACTTAGTTTGAAATCTTATCCAGTTGGTGGGTATGCGAATAATAATTTTTGGATTTTTTTTTTATCTCTATAAAACTACAAAATGGTTACGCTCATACCTATAGCATATATTGTCTCTTATATTTTTCTCATCCTGTAGAAACGAAATAGTAAAATAAATCTATATTGTAATCCATTGTAAAATGATAATCCTTACCTATATTATGTTGCCTATAAAACGGCTCGGTATAACTGTTGTCCGAAAATCGTATACATTTGCAGTGTTATAAAATATATAATCGTCATGACGTCAACATTTTGAATCAATTATGTACTTAGGTTTTTATTTTATAAGTATTAAAAATAAACACATTCCTTGCTTTTTAATACGTAAAAAACTAACGCACACACACATTACCTATTATTATTTATTGTAGAGTATGGGTATGGACAATATACGTCTATTTATGTTAATCAGATAAAGACAAATGGTGTTAGGACGAATGCGTGGATGCTCTAAATTCTAGTGGTGGTATAGGTACACGAGGATATACACTATAAAACGTTTATTTATTCATTATGATTTAAAAATACTGACAGACACCGTGCGGAGCTGCAGTGGTTAGACAAACCAAATTGATTTTTTTGATGATGTTTTTTTTTATGACCATGTGTCAAAGTGCAATGTGCATCGTGTACGTATTTCGCATGGACCGATAAATGTATTATTATGAGATCGGAGTATTATTGATCAATGTCGTTATTCGTTTTTGTTCCGGAGAAGAACAATCATACATGAATATTGCTTCACGGGCAGACAAGATTTTACCGGCTAAGCCTCCGCTAATCAGTTAATACTAATAGGCCCGGGCTTATATGCCATTGGTTTGAAATTAACGTATAAAACACCATGGTTTAATAGTAATAAACATATATGCGCATTTCCGGAAAAATAGTCTGCAGGGCATTTTATTCGCTATACGCGTATTCACCCATATCACAATAATAACATTATGGATGTCACTATTGCAAAAAAGTAACCGTATAGGTATAACACAAACGTATTTCTAATAAATTATTTATTATTAGTACGTATACCTGTTATATAATATTGATGGTACACGTGAAATGCATAGCCTCGGGGACGTGGTCGTGAAAATTGACTGCAAACGCGTAAAAACGTTTTTAGGTGTCAAGAGCCGAGAAAGAGGTTATGATCCGCACGTTACGACGGTCAAGCGAATCACGTATTATTGCGTACTATACCTACGCATGGTTATTCGTTCCGTTTATCCTTCTTAAAACCTAAGTTTACACGTTTATGCAGTGATGACTGATAACGTAGTGTGGTGAAAGTAGTAATGATTAATTGGTTATTTTTGAAATATTAGATGCATACATTTGTATGTAGACTGCCGTTGATAGATAATTATAATTGTGGAAAAAATTTCAAATTTACACAGTATTGTCAATTGTGTGCCTTGTAAAAATACCAACAGAATACGTTCCGAATAAGAACGTTTCATAATGTATATATCGTAATAAGAGATTATTAATCGCAAACATTTTAATTTAGCCATTGAATGTACAAACAATGAAATTTGTAATCGCTTTCCATAAGCCAATTCAAACTTTCAAGTATACATTAAAGTCAAAGAAATAAAATATGAAATGATTAGCAAACACAAGAACATAATTTCGATTTTGACAACTTGTGGTCTTTAGAACAGGGGTCAGCAACCCGCCGCCCGCAAAGCAATTTTTGATGGCCCACACAAAGGTGATTAATTTTTGTTTTATTTTTATTCAATAACATTTTCAATAAAAGTGTATTCTTTATAGTTATATAGTCAGTTTAATTTATAAAATCCAGAATCCTTTTCAAGTGGACATAAATAATGTCAAAGATAATTTACAAACGGATGTCAATGAAAACTTCAAAATGATGAGGTTCTAAAAATTATTTTCGGGAAGCAACTAGTTTGCCTCAATTTTATGGTTCTTTCTCAATATCTTCCCTGGAATCAGACAATTCACACAAAAACTTATAGCGGCGTTTGCAAGTACATATATATGTGAGGCGACATTTTCCATTGTGAAGAACAAAAAAATTAAGCACTCCTCTTTAAGCCTTAGTGATGAACATTTACGAGCTGTATTACGAGTCTCAACAAGTTTGCAAGCTGATATGGAAAATTTAACTAATAAAATGTAGGCACAGAAATCGCATTAATTTACAATTTTACAATTTTTTATTCAATTCAATTTTTTCTTAAAAGCAATTTTTTCCAGTAATATTTATGTTTTTTTTTTACTCTCATATTTCTTTGTGAAATAATCAAATATAATAGCAATACAATTATAAGTATTATATCATAATATGTATTAATTTTTTTTTAATGTTTTTTAATTTTTGTTTAATACTGTTTTTGAACATTATACAAGGACACGAAGGACAATATAATATATTATAATTCCAACATTAAATATTATGATGCAAGTATTCGATCCACGGTTATAAATATTTGCATACGAAACAAATTATATGTATAGTCTACACTTATTATATAAGACCTTCACTCGGAATCGCTTGCTATTACGGTGTAGGTATACGACGCGGCCTCTGCGTGCCGGCACTCGGGAACCAGTGCGACATCTTGTACACGCGATTTTAAATCTTCAGAGAGAACGAAAAGCGTGAGAAAACGATTTTTCGTTGCAATAGGTCGGATTTAAGATATTATATTTTATATCGTACCTGCGATCGAAAACAGCTACACCGAGCGTGTACAACATATTATGTAATAATAATTATCTAATATATTATATACTATATTGTGTATAATGTAGTAGTAGTGGTAGTAATTGTATAGCTATAGTGCTCACCAAACTCTGGTAACCGGTATGCTGGTATTTGTCGGGCCTGGAGTTGCTGTTGCCGTTGAGTGGCAGCAACGGTTTCTTTTCGTCTTTGTGGCCCATGGCAGAGGAACGCTGCACACGGGTGGGGTCGGGCTTACGCGGTCGCAAGGGTAAAAGGGTTGTTTAACCAAAAAAATCAAAAACAAAACCAAAATCAAAAAAAACTTTTTACAACCAACACACGGCCGGTTTTATGTCGCGCGTTTTCTTTTTCCCGTCGCACTTGTTCACTTCGAGACGACCGCTTGGTTAAAAACCGCACGAATAACGAGAAGAAGAATAATGATGATAATAAACTATCGAGTCTTATTGCCGACCGGTCGGGGCAAGTACTCCGTCTCCGCGACGCATTCCACGTGGTATAATAACGGAGCGCGCGCGCGCGGTTTGCGTGTGTGTGCCACAGCAGTTTTTCACTCGACCCACGACCGTCCGACGTACAGATCAAACTGGAATTAGTGGGCACCGGGCACGTACGGGCCGCTATGGTCGACGGGCGTTGCATCTTCGGCGGCGCCACGTGGAAGGGGAACGTCGAACACGGATTTTGTGCGCGGTTACGTAACAGCTAGCGAGCCGGACGAGACACGGAGGGGAAAAAGAGGAAAAACGCATTACAAACTGCCAAGTCGATCCGATGATTGTAATAATCATCATATTATCATTATAGCGTTATACCTACAGGTATACTTACATAAGTAATATCAAACACGAGTAAATTTATAGCGCCGACGACGACGGTTTGACGGTTATATTATTATTGTTGTGCGATGATTACTCTGGACCAGCGTTTCTTAAACTTTTTTCTGTGGAACCCTGGGGTTCCGCGGTGATCACTTCAGGGTTCCACAAAACTTGGATGCTTTTTTTTCAAAATTTTTTACTTTAAAAAATCTAACTTCAGATTAGTAGCAGCTAAGGGGAGGGGGAAATGTTTGTATGTTAAAATTAAAGAATAATGTATCTAGTATAGTCTATACCAAATT
This sequence comes from Chaitophorus viminalis, assembly GCA_025469195.1. NCBI lineage: Eukaryota > Metazoa > Arthropoda > Insecta > Hemiptera > Aphididae > Chaitophorus > Chaitophorus viminalis. The sequence continues at coordinate 254,581 of JAIPRK010000191.1, forward strand.
CTACAATCCATTCTGTATTCATCGGTACACACATTATTATTGATTGAAATTATTATTTTTGTTATTTTTATTTTAACCTAAATAAAAAAAAAAACGGGTGGGCCTCGCTTTGCTGTACAGTTGGGGGTGGAGTGTACCTCGTTTATAGGATAGGTCATTATTACAATGGATTTGTTAAATTTGAATGCAATGATAGATATCATTGTATACGAATAAAGATTCTGAATGGAGTTAATATGTTTGTCTAAAATGTGTATATAATAATATAGTATTTTATATTTAAATTGAATTATAATGCAATTTCGTAAAAATTTAAATTTAAAACTGACATAACATTTTTTCTTTTAAGTCAGGTAGAAATTTTTTTTTACATTTTTGAAGGTAAGCTTATGGACAACTTAGTGTTGAAATTTTGAACCTTAGTTATAAACAGAAAAATTTTTATGAATTTTCAACTAGAAATTAACTTGCAAATTATCATGATTTTAACATATTTTATACAAATTTGAACTTTATGGGCTTATAAAAAAAATTTAAGTGAAACCATCTACGATATTTTTTAGTTACAATTAGTATAACTTATATTTAATCCTTTAATACATTTTCGAGAGTTTACGGACAGCCAAAAATGTTATAGATATTTAAAAAAAAACTTACAAAAATCGAAAATTTAAATTGTCTATAAATAAGTCAAAATATGTCAAAATACTTTGAAAACTTAACTATTTATAGAGAATGCCAATATAAAGATTTGGTGAAAATTTCAAGTTGTTACGGTTTTTCGTATTTGAGTTAGAGCAAATTTCAAAAACCGATATGATTTGTCAGTCTAGAATTTTATATATTATATAATATTTTACATGTAATTTTATGTCAATATTCGCTGTTCAAACGCTCATAAAAAAAATTGTGCGTATGGATTTTGATGACTTGAATGACAGTAAAAACTACTTGTGAGGAATCTTCTATTAAATTTTCAAGTATTTTGTATTAGTCAATTTTTTTTTATCACCGATTATAAAAAAAAAAAAAAATGAAAAATTTCGAATTATTTAATGCCTATAAGTGGCTTAAAAATCAATATAATATTTTGAAAAAAATATGACATAGAGGAAATGCCTATCTTAACAATTGATAAAAATTTCAAGTTTCTGCGACTTGTACTTTTTGAATTATAACAAATATTTAAAATCGTTTGACAATAAATCGCTATTTTATGCAATTTCGTAAAAATTTAAATTTCAAAGGTCATAAAATTTTTTCCTTTTGGTCCGGAAGAAGTTTTTTTAAAGATTTTTGTAGAGTAGCTCATGGATAACCTAGTGTTAAAATTTTGAACCTTAAGTATGAACAAAATAAATTTTATGAATTTTTATCTACAAAATAACTTGCAAATTATCGTGATTTTGACACATATTTTACAAATTTGAGCTTTATGAGCTTATAAAAAAAATTTGTGTGAAACCATCTCCAAATTAAATTTTTGAGAGTTTTCGGCCAGCCAATTAAATTTTATAGATGTTAAAAAAAAAAAATTTTACAAAAATCGAAAATTTAAATTGTCTATAAATAAGTCAAAATATGTTAAAATACTTTGAAAACTTAATCAAGTATTGAGAACAGCAATATAAACATTTGGTGAAAATTTCAAGTTGTTGCGGTTTTTTGTTTTTGAGTTAGAGCATTTAAAAAAAATGTAGTTTGTAAAAATGTGATTTTGCGTAAAAATTCCTGTTTTTTTCGATTTTTTCAAAAAGTATTAAGAAGTTGGATTTTTGACTTGCCCACGTACATCTAACATTCACTTTCCTTTCAGAAAAGTTGCTGTTTAAGCAAATCGAAGCATTTTTACTGCAAAAAAAAGTGTCGTCAGACACAAAAAAAAAACACACATCATTGTAAAATCAATAGATTCCATCACTCCGTTCAGAATCTAAAAGTAGGAGTACCACAATAGAAGTGGATATCAAAAAGGGTTCTATAGATAAAACAGTTTAAGAAACGTTGCTCTGGACTTTAGCCGTATTCAAAGCTCCACTTTTTTTAAAATTTTTATTCCAGGACAACTAGCGCCAACGGTTTATATTTTCATATTGCATCAATTTGACTAAGTGGTGTCATTATTTTTCGTGACGATCCGCCATGTTTTTTGGTCAGATATTTCATTATAATAAAACGTAGCCGGGCGCAGGTTGAGTGTACTACTTTGGACGGTCACCACATTCCGATGTTTAACTATAAGGATTCCGTTAAATATCTCGAGACTGTATAATTTACAAACTATACTATCTTATAGTTGTACGCACCATGTTACTAGATTATAATATTATATGTACATAAATTAAATCAGAAATCTTGATCCACCATGACACTTTTAACAACCAGTCTTTCCCAGAATATCTTATTGATTATGCAAAATCAAATATATTTTATATTTTACTTAGCCACTAAGAGCATATTAACGTTATGATGAATTTCTTTACTTTTTTGCAGAATGGAAACTTTTTCTGTATTTACGGTAAACCGGCGGCGTCTTTAAAATGTTATGATCGGTGATCGTTGGGGTAACACAAGGTGTTGTAAGATCGAAATCGCGTGCGTACTATGATAAATTGTATTTTACATTATTTTTAATAATAATAAAGTAAACATTTTGGTCATCGTTCTATTTCTATTCAAGTATAATATTGTCCACAGCGATTGGTGAAAGAATACCAAAGTGTTACTGAAACACTGCTAACGTATTACACATTATCTAAATTTTACAGAACTCTGTTCGTAGAGTATTACATTTTTTACGATAATTTGAACGGTGCGAAACATACAATGTAATATATTAAGGCTTTATTTCAAGGAAATTTAAGGTTATGGTTAAAGTCAAAAGTTCAGTAGGTAAAATACCGGTTTTATTTTCAGCCGTTAATTTATGCATAAAATAAATATAATTCGTGGAAAAACTTGTGATAGAAATGAGCATTACGACCGTATTTTAATTCGTAAGTCATTTTATTCTTATGCCTTTTTGTGCCGCTTAACTTCGTTACGATGATTTCATTATTCCTTAATTTCTATCTGCGAGATCGCGTGTAAAAATAATACACTCTACGCTCGCAAACGGAGCACATATGGTACATGTTCATATACTTATTATACGTGCCATACTGGCACAATTTGAAATTTAAGACCGTCTTACTATCGCACGCGCAGTCATCAGTGTTATCTCATATATCGCATATTTATTATGATGCATATGCATATTGTTGGCTTATGCACTGGTAAAAGTGAACAGAACGAATCGTAACACTGCAGCACATGCGCATTGATCTGAAATATAATAATATAATCATACTACGCACATCCATACATTATCTCGGCGGCCTTATCATATTACCATCGATTCGGTGTGCCATATGAACGAGAATATACTATAATAATATTATCGGTGGTAAATACGTTTTTCTAAGATTTATCAAAAGTGCGATTCACGTGGAACAATACATTCATCTCCAAGTATAGCGTATGTGGTTTTTTTTTCCAGCGACAATCTTTTTAACCATCATCACTCTATTGCGTAGTCACCTCTAGGTATAAATACCTAATAATACTTACAGTTGCTTTACAGGTATACTATGCGAAACACGTTACGAGAAACGATTTTATCTATAGATAATAAAATACGTTCACTGTGCGCGTACAGATTCTTTTATGTTCATTGAAGAAACAAAATCGTTAAAGATTATGGAATAAGGAAATATTTACTAGGTCCGATGCAATAGTCTATATTGGCAACCAGTGTATACGTAAACGCGTAAACTGGAAACAATTTAATAAAAAAAAAAAATTAATAAAATGCGTTGTAAGAGGAGCCCGTATAGGTACTGTGTAACATAGAAGTTCTTCCTATTATTAACTTTTTTGAATGATATTACTATTTTTTTGTTCGTTTTTACCATTATGCGCGTGGGTTGAATATGATTATTATTAAATTAAAACTCGGATAGTCCGACAGTATACCTTTTATTTCAATCCATTAGAAATAATATTATAAAAAATAAACAAAAAATTAGATGTAGAAGTATTAGATACTTAACACATCTAATACGTCCAATATTATACGTACTATATTATTATATTCGAATAACTTGAAATGGATTTTAACTATGAAAAAACTATAAGAGCTTAGGGGCTTATAAGGCACATGTTCGTTCTTCATGTATAATACGAAATATCAATTAATAAATTGTATACTTAAGCATTTTAGCACTTTATTATTGAAATATATAATGCAGATGCCAGATATAGATATAATATTTTTGCACAGCCAAATCATGCTTCAAGTCATGTACGCTGCCTTGAAGATGTACCTTTAGGTATATGATTTTACTCAAACAATTTTATTTTTTTTCACATTACACATTGTAGCTGCCAGCTTATACAGGAAAACACCCGATGGCTCATCCTGTAATCCGTATATAGGTGAAATAAACTGTACGCGAACAATACCTCTGGAAGAATAAAATACATACATTCATGGCAGTAGACTTATATTACGATGAAATAACGACGGGAACTTACATAATACGTAGGCGTAACATAAGGTGTATTGATTTTATTCAATTATGCTAATGATGGTAGTTTATTTTGAAATAAATAATGCCTTATGATTTTTGTTTTATATTTACCTAAGCCCTTACATTATATAATACACATTTTATAAATACAAATAAAATAATATTGCATCTTATCTAAAAAAAATACCTACTGCTATAGTAACGTTTTTTAGATTCTGAACGAAGTGATGGAATCTATTGATTTTACAATGATGTGTGTTTTTTTTTATATTTTTGTGTCTGACAACACCTTTTTTGGCAATAAAAATGCTTTGATTTGCTTAAACAGCAACTTTTATGTAGATGGTAATTTGGCAAGTCAAAAATCCAACTTTTTCAATACTTTTTAAAAAAATTGAAAAAACGATAAAAAAATTAAAAAAAAAACAGGAAATTTTAAGCAAAATCACGTTATTACAAAATACATTATTTTAAAATGCTCTTACTCAAAACCGAAAAACTTCAACAACTTGAAATTTTCACCAAATCTTTATATTGACGTTCTCTATACATAGTTGAGTTTTCAAAGTATTTTGACATATTTTGACTTATTTATAGACAATTTAAATTTTTGATTTTTGTAAATTTTTTTTTTTTTAAATATCTATAAAATTTAATTGGATATCCGAAAACTCTTGAAAATTTAATACAAGATTTATAATAAATTATACTAATTGTAACTAAAAAATATCGGAGATCGTTTTACTCAAATTTTTTTTATAAGCCCATAAAGTTAAAATTTTTAAAAAATATGTTAAAATCGCGATAATTTGCAAGTTAATTTGTAGTTGAAAATTCATAAAATTTTTTCTGTTTATAACTAAGGTTCAAAATTTTAATACTATGTTATCCATAAATTACTCTTCATAAATTTATAAAAAAAGTTCTACCGGACTTAAAGGAAAAAATTTTATGACTGTTTGAAATTTAAATTTTTACGAAATTGCATACTATTACATTATATTTCAATTTAAATATAAAATACTATATTATTATATACCCATTTTTGACCAACATATTAACTCCGTTCAGAGTCGTAATTCGTATACAATGATACCTATCATTGCATTCAAATTTAACAAATCCATTGTAATAATGACCTATCCTATAAACGAGGTGTACTCCACCCCCAATTGTACATCAAAGTGAGGCTCACCCGTTTTTATAGTTAGGTATTTGAAGAAAAACCTATGCGTAACCTTGTATTAAAGTTTTTAACCTTAAGTGTAAATACCAAAAACTTTATAAATTTACAACTACAAAATAATTTGCAAACTATCGTGGTTTTAACATAATTTGTAAGAATTTGAACTTTAGGTGCTTATACAGTAATTATAATTGATGATTTAATGGCAATGAATTAAAATTGTAATTAATGTCGTATTAAAATTTCAAGATTTTTGGGCAGCCAAATATTTTTGAAGTTAAACTTCTTTACACAGGGTAGTGAGGAAAAAAAAAAGCGAACGGGCGGCCGTACGAACGCGAACACGGACATGTCGTTGTGCGCAGCCGCGGATTGTCGTAGCTGTATTTTGTAAACGGCTATGGGTTGTGTCATTAAGCGACAGTTTTTTTGGTTGGGTTATTAACCAAAGAATACTCAACAATAATATTAATGAAATAAATATTTAGATAAAAACGGAATGATCGTCCGGGATGATTTCATACGGTCGGCGGGGCGGCGGTGCGAAGCGTATCAGTACGTAATGTACTAATATGACATAATAATAATATTACGTATTATAAATTATAATGTTGGTCGGTGACAGCCGATGCGGTTTCGACGACGACGACGATGATAATAATAATATCGTACACGTGCAGTGTATACTATACAATATCTATACTGAGAGCCCAATATCAGTTAGCATCTAATATATTTAATTAATTGTTATTAATTGATTAATTCACTCACAAACCTATTTTCTGGATAAAAACAATACGAATAAATAAATACGAATAGATTTCGAATAAAAATATAAAAAAAATAATAAAACTATCAATAATAAATAATTCCGGAACTCACGTGTATCGTTCAAAAGAAGTTTAACTTCCCGCGCGCGTACTGGTAACACACACACTTTTTAATTGTATAACCCTTTTCGACCGAGTCACCGGTTATTAATTTTTCACTACCAAGGAATATAAATAAGAATTTTGGTATTTATTAATATTTCAAAAAAAAAAAAAAAAAAACCGGTTGGGCCTCTCTCTGCTGTACGGTAGAGGTGAAGTGCAAATCGTTCATCGAATAGGTTATTATAATGGATTTGTTAAATCTGAATGCAATATGAAAAACGATTCTGAAGTCATATTTATTATGCTCGTTATTTAAATATAAATATGCTCAAATGTCTATTTTATAATCACTGCGCGGGGCCTCAACGAAAAGTCCAAGGCGCCGAGTAGATATACAGTCGATAAGAGTATAGGTACTTAAATGATAATCTTTTAGATTTAATTAAATAATGGGTATACATGTTTAATTGTTAAACTTTACTCAAGTAACGATGAAGAGTGAAGCCGTAAAATGTATAGTTTATTCTTATTGGATTAATTACCATTTTCATTTTTTACGAATTATCGATATTTCAGTGTAAAAGTGGTCCCTGAAATTTGATTTAAATACAGTTTTACTCGTATCTGCTATTGTTTAATATTTTCTAAAATATTGCCTAGTCGGTGAATAATTGGTATTACGGCTAGTATTAAACTAAAATGTTAATATTAATACTAAAAAGTGTTCATTCAAACTATATCGATATAAATATTGCATAATAACGAATGAATTATCGCGAATGGAGTATATTATTTATGATCTTTGTAACACACATTAATGGCAATAAAAATATATTATTAAAACAAGAAACTAATCAATTTTAATTATACAATATCGATGGTAATTAGAATTTGTCTATTTTGTTCTTTAACATCCATTAAATATTATAATCGGTGGTTATAGGCAACAGCCATAGTTTTACATCACAATTATTATTGGTAAACACTGAAAAGTGCGCAATACTGTTTTCAGCATAAAATTATATTATATAATATATTATATAATATTATATATACATAAAATTATTGTCCATGAAACAGATCAACCTTGTTCAAAATGTAATTTTTTCCAATTTAATTTTTTTTTCGCGGAAATTATTTGAATTTACTATACACGTTTTGAATTTCTCCGCTCCTTTTTGTTGTTTAAATAATCTGTACACGGCCGAAAATGCATTGAAATTAACTTGCGTGTATTGTAATTTGCCTATGCTCGAACCGTGCGGGCAACAAAACAGGATTTCGAGTTAAAAATCTATATTGTATTATATAAAAGCAAATGTCATATTATTATGTCTGTTTGGTTATTGTGTATTCCATAATAATTATCTGGGCTAGAATTTATATGCAATAAAAAATTGTAAAATAGGCATTTTATTTACCAAGATACGTAAAAATATGCGAAAATAAATGTTTATTATTTCTAGAATTTTTGCCAATACAATACAACTAGAATAACATACTAACTTGATGGCTATAAGAAGTGTATCGTATCATAAATATTTTATACCAATTGTTTGGAAATTACATTTTTCACAAATTTATAGTTACGGCTTTGAATAATATTATCTTCGCGGAGAAGACCAACTACTATGAAATTACAAGTATATATTGACCGTCAACTTCCGGGGTCTATTGAAACCCAAATCAGCCCATTACCAACTTCCGAACGAATACGAAAATTAGCATTTTCTTAAATTATAATAGAAACATAATTTTTTCGAATTTCAGACTAGTCAGGGAGTATACTTTTCCAAAAAATTCTTAAACGGTGGATGATTTAATTTGAATAAAGGTATAATATGAGATTCTAACATTGCAGGACATAAATCTAGAGGAAAGTATGCTGGTTCATAAAAGTGGCACTGTTATTAAAACTACTCAGTATAAATGTATAAATGTGTAAATGTATAAAGTATAAATGTCTGTATATTTACGCAGCACACATCGTATTAATAATGAAATAAAATACTCCTTCACTTTCTCACTATAAACAATATATAGGGAATTCTATCGGTCGTCCGATCAACATTAGATAGGTAGTGTATATATTATATATACTTCTACTATATATTTACGAAAATTCGACTAATAAACTAAAAATGATCGACGTTTGTGGAATAAATACTATTTAAAATTAACAATATTATAAAAATTTAAAAATTAACAAAATTAAAAACATCCTCAATAATCTATAAATATACAATTATATGTATTATGATCAAAATATGCAAAAGAAAAAATGATTCTAGTTAAACGAGAACAATTCAAATCGAGGAAAAACTGAAAACAACATTAAATTTGAAATCAAGAAAAAACACACGAATTCATATGAATCTTAGCCCTGTTAATTAAACAACTGATCCGATGGCTACAAAACTTTGAGAACTTGTTGAATGAACACCCGCGAAGGTTTAAGGCATACCTATTATGTTAGTTTACCTGGCGCATGTTGTTGGCATTTCAGAAACGATTGAAAATCAATCATGCACCTCTTCTTTAACAACGATTTGGTTGTCATAGTTAATATTGCACTCATTACAGGTACATTTTGTGGGTATCTTGTTTAAAAGCGAGCAGTGAAAATTGGCCAACGATCTTTACGTGATATCTTTCAATACATAAATCATATTATTTTGGTTGAATCGATTTAAATGTATTCATTTTTCTCGGTTTATTTGCGAGCATCGTTTACAGTGTTATACCCGCGATAGGTTAATGTTATGAATTGCCATGCATGTCTATTGGTACGGTGATGAATCAACAATATGAAACAATACATACTATATTGGGTATGGCTATTTCAGAGCGTTTCACGTGATTAGAAATAGCCCAACCGAAAGAAAGCGTTCTATTCCCTCGCATGAACTCGTGACACCTCTTTACAACGGACGGTTTCAATACTCCCATCAGCCGTTCGTAAAGATTTTAAAAAATCGAAAAAAGTTTCAAATTATTTTCCAAAAAACAGTGGGGTTTTGCCATTAAAAGAGATGAAAAAAAAGTTTGTTACACGATTCTAAAAACTTTTGTTGTAGGTAGGTCTTGTAAAAACTCGTTACGAAATTTTGTGGTTTAAAAGTATATTACAGTATTACATACATACACACACAAAAATATAAATTATAATGTATAATATCACTATACGTATTGAGGAATAAAAATGTTATAAAATAACGATAAGCGCATATGAGATATTTAATTGTTACGAACCGATCACGTTTCGAACAAAACGGAAAAAAACAATACATACCTAATAACATTATTGTATTATCACGTATTGAGCGGGTACGTGTTCAGCGGGGGTGGGGGTGGGGGTGAGGACAATTTCGTGGAACGTACCTAAATAACTTAACTACAGATAATTATTATTGATTTTGATTATAATCGTAAGGCATCTTTCGACTTTGGAAATCGACACGATGGGTAATAGCAGTATTAATAATACTGTATTAATTCGAAATATTTACAACGATCGTGTTCAGTCGTCACGTGGGTTGGATATATTTTGGCGAAAAGACTGACAGACTTTCGCGCGCGATAGGTACGCCTTCGGACCGCTTCGATCAGACGACGAAACTATTGAAGGCATAGTGGACGGTAGGATGCGTATAGCAAGGGATGGTTGACGGCTTATGGTGGAGGGGGGGTTTTCTCGTTGATCATCGGGTCGGCATGGTGCTGCGTGTAGGTCGTTTTGGTTCGGATCAGTGCAACAGTTGTCTACTGCGAGCAGACGACAATCGGCTTTTCGTGGTGCAGTTGACGTTTTCCGGCCAATCGCACAGCATGTTCACCTGCAATGAATAACAACGACGGTATAATATAATAATACAACATCTATTGTTAACGATTTTTAGGTAATACTAAAGGTTAATGAAAATAATACACGTTTATACGTCATATTATATAGGATATTTTCCGATGCGTCTCAGCAAAATATCACCCCGTACCGGAGAATCCCAGGTTAGGTTAGGATATTGGAGCCCCGGGAGTGAAAATACCCCATAGTACACTAGCACGATACTTGTTTAATGAGGGAGAGATTTTCTCTGAACAATATAACAAAATTACCTTGTTGAAGTGTAATTCGGGTGGGCAAGACTGTTCGCGCAGCACGCCGAATTCGCAGATCACGTACTTGTTGCAGTCCTTCGCGTGGCCCTTCAACAACGGTTCGATGCACCGGTCATTGCCTCGCCCTTCTTCCTCCGCGTAACCCAAGTCACCACTGTCCACGACCACGGTGTCCAAGTCATTTCGCTCCTGGTCCAGGTAACAATCCGGTCCAGGACCCGGCAGACGGCCCAACACCCGGTTGATGGTTTTTAGTAACGGGTACGTTTCGCATCCACACACGTTTCTGTTTCCCAACACAATTTATACAGATTGAAAAAGATTTTTTTTATGATGTATATTTACATATTATTAAAAAAGATTGTCATATTCAAAATAAAATATTTACTGCACTCAACGGTTAAGCGTTTACACGTTCGTTAAATTGTTATTTATTAAATTGACGTGAAAACTGATTCTTGTGGATTAAAAATTTGTTTTAAAACCAATCATATGGGGTTTCTGTAGGCCGTTTGGTTTTTTTTTTTTTACTCACTTGAAATCATCCAAATCCAGCGCCCATATCATAGCGCCGCCCAGGTCGTTGCGCACGACGAATTCCGATTTAAATCTTATCATATCCTGGTCGTCGAAGGATACCCACTGGTTACCCTTGTACGCGTACGGGCCCATTCTGCCGAGCGAGTCCTGGACCAGTTGCCAGTTTTGTGTCAACACTTTGTGACAGATCTGAAAACGTCGTAAAATAGCGTATGTAAATGAACAGTGTCATGAGTGCCGGCGAACACATGACATTCGTCTATTATTATAATATTGTTATTTGTATTGTACGCACTTCGTAGTAGGATAAAAATCCTCTGGAACGGGTCGCGTCTCCCGCTTCGCCGCCTCCGTAGGTCGGTGCGTTCAGACCGTTGTTCTGACTGGAAGCCAAAGAGAACGACTGGCCGTACACCGGCATGCCCATGATGAGCTTCCGTGGGTCTGCGCCTTGGCTCACCCAGTAGTACAGTGTGAAATTCTGGAAAAGCCGTTTCGTTTAGTTTCAATGGAATACAATCGAAGAAAGCACGCGCTGCAAGGGCGCACGTGAAATACGATTCAATCATATAATATTACAATATAATAACAATTATAATAATGATATGATGATAACGACACGGTACAACAATTGAAATTATAATATAATAACAATAATTGTAATGAGAATAATCAAACGGTCGGTTACCGCGTTGTAGGTCATGTCGAAGTCGTCGGGATGAGAATACATCGGCGCCACGTGTCCGGTCCTTTTGTCCCATTGTCCGTGGTAGTCGTACGCCATTACGGATATCCAATCCAACGTCTTCGAAAGCAACGGTACATCGTAACCTAATCGCGTACAGAACAAACCGAAACGATCAGTTTCATAACGTATTTTCAATCGTAACTCGTAATCCGTGGCATAAGATATTATTATATGTAATTTTTATCGTTTGCAGCGCACCTGCGTCTACGACGACTTTGTTGGGCGATACGGCCGCCGACAGTAGGAACCCTTCTTTATCAAACGCTTCTCGGAGTTCCATCAGCAAATCCGAGAACCCTCGTTTGTCGCTCTTCGGACCCCGCTTGCAGTCCACCTGATCGTAAACAAGAACGTAAACACACAGCATATCATATGAGTCGCACGCACCGAACAACGGCGGTAAAACGTCCCAGCTTAAGGAGTGAAACTACGCAGGGTTCATGATTCCTATATATATACTGTTTTGAGCGTTTCACACAACTGCTATAACTATTGCTCATATACATTATGCGTATAACATGTAATATATAATGTAAAATTAGTATTCAACACGAATGGGTTATAATATTATAATACATCGTTTGTAAAACACTGTTTCCCGCGGAACTGTCGACTATACGACGACCACCGACAAGCAGTAATTATATACAATAGATGATGATAAGTAAACTATGAGATGAAACGACTTTTTTTTGTTGAAATAATGTTATTACATAGTGTGTGTATAGCTACGATTATTAGCTCATATTCATAGTTCGTAATTTTTTATACGAGTGATTATTTTGGTTGAGCGTTTCGTTGAACTGTTTGGAGAAATTCTAAAGGGGAGGGACACTTTTGCCTGGTGAGAGACAGGGGCCCCCTTGCGTCATACACACATACATATTTTAAGCCATTTAACGTTGAGTCGTACCTGCCAGCACTTCGGATACTCCCAGTCGAAGTCGAGTCCGTCGAAATCGTTTTGCTTTAGATAACCGATCACGTGCTCGACGAATTTACTCCTGGCCGACGGATCGTTGACCAACTCGCTGTACTTACTGCCGGCTGAATCGTTCCATCCTCCGATAGCCAACAGCACCTTGACGCCGAATCTCTTGAGCTCGGTCACTTTCCGATAGAAAACTACGCGAAAAACGATCAAAAAGCATAGAGTATTATTATACGACCATTATTACATTCTCATCGCCGCAGGACGTGGCGCCGTCGTCAACGGTTGTTCTCTCGCGTGGCCATACTACAGAAATATAATAATCGTCCACACGCCAAATACACCATCGCGACGGGCGTAAAACTTACAGTTGTCAAAGTCCGCCCACGTGTCGTGCGCTCTGATAACCAGTTCGTCATTGTCTAGCACCGCGAACCCGTAAATTATGTGAGTGCACAACGACGGGTCGATATCGCCGGGCAAGTATTTTCCGCCGCTATGTCTGAAAAATGAGAAAAATAAAACCAAATAAAAATAATTAAATCGTCCCATACCGTCATAACCGCGTAGTTGCACCGTTATATATACGCTTCATTACATTATTATAAACTCCGCTAGGCCAGCTCCCCGAAATCGAAATGTCGAATTTTCAATGTTTTGTACAAAATTAATTACCGGTTCGTATCTACAGTAGGTGACTACTGGAGTAACCGAAAATTTGAAATTTGTAATATTATTAAGTTAAAAATGTAACTCTTCAAACAATGTTTTCGTGTTCGGGGTGCTACAGGGCTGATGGAACTTGTAAGATTATAATCGTGCAGACATCTCTTAATACGATATTGCATTTTCGAATATTATCATATTACAAACCTGTACCACGCCCAATTGGTGAAGTAACAAATGACTTTGAAGTACTCCGTGTTCTGAGGTCTTATGGTGGTGGTGGTCGTAGTGCTCGTAGTAGTGGTGGTGGTTGTCGTTGTCGGTCTTGTATATAAGGGTTTTGTCGGCCTCGTTGGCATCAATGTGGTCGTGGATATTTCGGTTGTCGAAGTGTTGTGGTACGATGCGATCGGCGAAGTCGTTGTCGTCGTCGGTTTACTGGCGATCGGTGACATCGGCGTGGTATTAAGGTCACCTGCGAACGAGCACAAAGTTATAATACTCCTGATACACATCAAATACTCAATAATTATAGTTTTGTTAACAATATAATAGCGTCAAATAACTTCGATATAACACGTCTTGTCTAAATGTTACTGCTGGGTGACTTCTCGCCTCACGTTTTCATGTCTTTGTATAATACTATATTACACCATATGATCTTATTGTAAATACTATTACATATTATATATGTATTAAAATAAATGTTAATAAAAAAAAAAATCCCGGAAAAGGGCGGCAAAAATATTCTTAGTACTTGATAATGAATGAAGATGTTTTTTTTTTAACTTACTTTATATTATAATTTATTACATGATTAAATTCCAAAAATAATATTACGATATCTACTCATAATATTTATATATTATTATTTTTAACTATTTGCAGAGTTTGTGCGGAATACTTATACGAGTAAAACATGACAACACTTTAATGATAGTAAATTAGCTCTATATAGCAATGGATATTCGGAATTTGTCTAAAAGATTTTTCCCACAATCTTTTTAAAAGCTTTACGTTATGTAATGAATGGATTGAAATAATATGGTGACATTGAAAAAAAATACATGAATATGAAAATTGTAACTTATATTATATGTAGATCAAACATATACATCTGGGCTCTGGGGGTATTCATTACACTTAATAATAATACTTATGAACATTATACTCCGAGGGAGGTTATTAGTAGGGTTACCCTGAGGGTCGCTTCCCTGAAATAACCATCAGTTGTCGTCGTTTTATGTGCGCGCTTACCGTGTTTCTGACCCAACGTTTCCATTAAGGCGCCGAGCAGCGGATAGTTGCCTTGACCGCATACGTTCCGGAAATCGTCCAAGTCTAAAGCCCACACCATCGCGCCTCCTAGATTCATCGACTTCACGTATTCTGCCTGAAATGCATAATTGCAACACACGTTCAAGACACAGTTAGGTACATAACATTATGATGGACGGTTCACGAATCGATAGAATGTTATGTATGTTTATATCACCGACCTTTTGTTTCACCATTCGCACGTCGTCGAATCCTACCCACTGGTTACCGCTGTACGCGTACGGTCCCATTCGGTGTTCCGGGTCTTGAACAATAGTCCATTGTTCGGTGGCAAGTTTACGACAGATCTGTGCGCACACGAAAAATAATCGGTTAAAAAAAATGTTGATGTAAATTCCCGTCGAAAACCACGTGCGTGCAGTATTATAGCGTTCATATATTATGATGGACCGACCTCGTAATATGCGATAAATCCGGCCGATCTGGTGAATTCCCCAGCTTCTCCCGGACCGGATGCCGGTGCGTTCAGACCGTGCACTTTGGGATTGGACAGTGTGAACGACTGGCCGTACAGTGGTAGGCCGAGGACGATTTTCCTACTGTTTGCGCCCTTCTCGATCCAATAGTGGACGGTAGAGTTCTTCGAAACGAAAACAATAAATTGTAAACATATACATTTATAATATAAAATAATACCATGTACTTAGCTTATCGTTTTTATTTTTTATCGTACAATGTAACACTATACGCGCCACTACAGTGTTTTTACTTACCAAATTGAAGTACGGGATATCGTCTTCTGGATGATAATAAATTGGTGCAACGTGACCGGTTTTCTTGTCCCATTGACCGTGGTAATCGTAAGCCATAACACCGATCCAATCCAAGTATTGGTTTAATATAGGCACGTCGTAACCTGAAAAATAATGTGTTGGAAAGTGAAGTCAAATGAATCGGAGAAAAAAAATGAAAATCACTACAACGCGCGTACGCGCGTGTACTTACCCGAATCGATAACGACTTTACTGGGAGAAACTGCTGCAGATAACAAGTACCCGTGGGGTGTAAACGCTTGTTTCAACTCGATCACAAAATTGGAGAACGCGTTTTTGTCAGAATCGGGTCCTTGGTTACAATTGGTCTAAATATATAAAAAAAAATTGTCGATTAACATGCTATATGGCCATAATATTATAGTATTGTTGTAAGCGATTATCTCAACGAAACAGACAACAGTACCTGCCAACATTTCGGGTACTCCCAGTCGAGATCGAGACCCTCGAAACCGTATTTGTGCATGAAATTGAGTACGTTGTAGATGAACTTTTTGCGGCTCGAACGATTGTTGACCAAACGGCTGTACTTGTCGCCTGCCGAATCGTTCCAACCCCCTAGCCCAATGGATACTTTAACGCCACGCCGTTTTAGCGCCACCACTCGTTCGTAGAAACCTGCGCAGCGGAAAACCCATATTATTAAACGTGTTCAATAATAATAATAAGTTGTGAACCCCGCGGTTCGGTCTACTAGGCCTCAGGCGTACCGTTATCGATGTCTGCCCACGAGTCGAACACTCTTATCACGAGATCCGTATAATCCAGGGTGGCGAAACCGTACACTACGTGAGTGCAGAGATTCGGGTCCGTGTCCTCTGGGAAGAATTTACCCGGCGAAGGCCGGTACCACGCCCAGTTGGTGAAATAACACACGATTTTGTATTGTCCTATGAAAATATGAATACGGATATTATTATTACCGTGCATACCACGTTGTTGGAATCAATGTGACAACGCGTTATGATCATCACCTGTCAAATGATAATCCGATTGGGTCGTGGGCAGAGTTGCAGCCGTCGTGGTCGTAGGTTTCCATGCCCACGGATCCTCTGTGGTAGGTTTCGCAGTTGTAGGTTTCCACGTCCACGGGTTTTCTTCCGTCATGGATTCCGTGGTGGTAGTAGTAGTCGTGGTGGTAGGCTTCGGAGTCGTGGGTTTTGTGACCGTTGGTCTCCAAGTCGTGGGTTTTGAAGTGGTCGGCCTAGTCGTTGTTGGTCTGGTCGTTGTCGGTTTGGTTGTTGTCGGTCTGGTAGTCGTGGTATGTTCAGTGCTCGTTATTGGCTGACCGGGCGACGACGGGTACTCTGGCTCTTCGGTCGGATAAGTGTTGATTTCTTGAGACGGTCTACATCCAGAACTGATTGGCCAATCGCATAGCTTGAATCTCTGTTATCGAAATTCAAATCGTTATCGAGGTAAACAACCACGTCGTTATATTTATAGTTCAAATCTCACGTTGTTCCAATAGAGACCGGCAGGACAAGAGTTAACCTTGAACTTTCCCCACAAACATTGTAAATACTTGTTACAGTCGCTCGGGTGCGATGCGAATTCACCTTCTTGACATTCGATCGAAGATTTGATCACTAGATCTATATATTTAAAATGTGTAATATTTTATTTCTCATTAATTCATCGAATATTATACGCATTCTGCGCGTTTTAATCGTATTATAAATATATAATAATTATTTTATTCGGTATAGTGTTTACGTACTAGTAAAGGTAAATATGCTGTTCGACCGCCCGTAGTTGCAATACACGTTGTATTTCCAGTCGCACATTTTCTTTTGATCGTTCCAAGCCAGTCCTTGCGCACAAAACTGTCTCACGTAATAACCATGACTACATACGAAGTAAGACGTACAGTCACCAATGGCTGCTACTTGTTCGCCATCGACGCATTTCCTGTACTTCGATGTCTTAAATAAACAGATGAAACCACACGATCAACGATTGTTATTAATATAAATGTTGCGAGATGAAAATTCAATATTGGACTTACTGTTGTCGTCGGGCGCCATGTGGTCACCGGTCGAACAGTTGTCGTCATAGTCGTTGGTCGCCACATGTTGACCGGTCTGACCGTTGTCGGTTTAGGCGTACTCGCAGGCATTTCCGTCGTGGTGGTCGAAGTTATTTCAGAAATCTCAGCGTTAGCTATAATATGATAAATCAAATTTTTGATCACCACACCACAAGTTATGGACTTAATAATGTCCATAACAATAATACTATCTCAATAGAGATCGATGACTTACTGGGTTCGTTGCAGTCGACGTTTCTCGACACGTCGCATTTGTTGATGTTTCTATTCCACAGCGATCCTTCTCTGCACGAATACTTTCGGTACCTCCCGTTTTTGCATTGGTAATAATGTTGGCAACTATCTTTGGAAGCTTGGAACGTCCCCGGCTTACATGATTGTTGTTGTTCCGGCCTTTGGGTATGGTACTCGGACCACCAAGGACGGTTCGCAGGCGGCTTATGCGATGTTGTCGGTTGTTCGTTCTCGTTTTCGAACTCTACGTTCGACTCTGTGGTGGTCGTGGTCGATGTTGTGCTTTTCGGTGGCGCTTTAGTTGTTGTCGTCGTGCTCGTGGTCGTTGTCGGGGGTCTGGTCTGGGGCTTTGTCACGAACGCTGTAGTTGGTCTAGTAGGTTTCGCTGTCGACGTTGTTGTTTTCATTGTTGTTGAAGACGGCGATGGTTGTTCTTCCCAAGAACCTGAAATATAAACCATTGTGTGTCATCCAAAATCAAATAAATAATCGTTCACTTATTTTCGTGTGTACAACATATAACTATTTATGGATTATCATCAAATTATGTACCTACTCGATATAGGTACTCAACGATAACAGGGCAATTTTTTATTCCAATTTTAGAAACATCATAGATGATTGTCATTTGTTGTTTTAGTATCAATTAAATTTAACATTAACTACAGAATTAGTTTTACAACAATAACTAATTTACAAATTCATGTGTGAAAAATAGTTTTTTTTTTTTGAATTAATTGTTAAGCCAATTATTAAATAATAAATCGCAATTAATAATTTTAGGGTGTTATATTTTTTTCAACATATAAATGCATTACTTATACATATATATATATATATAAAACCAATTACAATTTTAAATGTTAAAACCAAACCTTGTCCTTCTTCAGTAGTAGTCGGTATTTGGAAAGCTGGTGTCGTTGGATAATCTGGTTTATTGCACGCCGAATTCGACGATTTAATTGGAATCCTTTTAAATACTTCATTCACTTTGGTCAAAAGCGGATACGATCCTCTGCAACACATATTGTTAAAATCGTCCAAATCGATCGTCCAAACCATCGCTCCGCCAAGTTCTTGCTTCACAATGTACTCGGACTATAACGAAAACATCAAAATTTACAATCGGTTTTTAATCAAACGGTTATAATATACATAATAATATGTTCGTATTATATATATGTACTCAATACTACTACTGTACCTTCAACTTGATCGATATCTCGTCGTCGTAACTGACCCACTGGTTTCCGTTGTAAGCGTATGGATCGAAGCCACTTTTTTTGTCCCTGGACACTTGCCATTTCTCGTTCGAGACTGAAACACGCGGAAATGTTCGTTTTTTCGTTTAAATCGTCGCCAAACGCCATGCATATTCGTAAAACTAACCTCTGTTACAAATCTCGTAGTACGCCAACATGCCGGGTTGTTGCGTGTACTCGCCGGGATATCCCGATCCCTTGGCCGGATCGCCGAGTCCGTGTTCCGAAGTCGACGACAACGTGTACGTTTGACCGTAAAACGGCAGACCCATTACGATTTTCGACGGATCCGCGCCTAATTTCTGTATCAATTTCACGGTCGAGTCCTGGAAGACAATAATATTTTTACATGCACTATAGTATGTACTAGCCGTTGGCCGCGTTTCGCGTTATCATTATTCGTGTTTCGTATCGCATACCATATTGTACGTGGGAAATTCGTCGCCGTCCTTGTAGTAAGCCGGACTCACGTGTCCAGTGACGTTCTCCCAAGAGCCGTGATAATCGTACGTCATCACTGACATGAAGTCCAGGTGTTCGCTTAGACTGGCGAAATCGTATGCTTCTTTGATGATTTCCTCGTAGCCCGATATCGCGGCCGACAGCTCGTACGGCGGGTCTTGCTTGTTGAACTCGGATTTCAATTCCTAAAAACATATGGGTAATAGTTATTTGGAAATCGGTCGAGTCGAAAAAATTCAGCCCGTTATATACGTCAAGAAGCAGTGTAGTATAAAAATTATAACATAATATGCAATATGCATAGTATGTAACCGTACTTGTATTAGCTTAACGAAATTCGCTTTGTCCGAAGGCGGTCCCTGCGAGCAATCGGCTTGCCAACACACCGGGTAGTTCCAGTCCAGGTGCAGACCGTTAAAGTTGTATTTTCTCAAAAACGTGACGGCAGAGTTTACGAAACTGCAACGAAAAGCGTATGCATAGATCAATATTTTTCACCTGTCTGATTAAGCGTATGTCGCGCACGACGTTGATTACTTTCTTCTCGAAACGCCGCTACTGATTAGTTTCGAATATTTGTCACCGGCCGAGTCCGTCCATCCACCCATTGAGATCATGACTTTAATGTCACCAGATTTCGAATTGGACACCAATCTTTCGTAGAATTCTATAGGTAATAAATGTTTTGTGCGTAAGATGTAAGTATGTAATTATTTTTTTTAACATTTATCTAATATGTAATTAAAAAACACTTATATCATAATTATTATTATTATTATTATTATTATTATCATTATTATTACTGTTTTCAAAGTCTTCCCATTCGTTTCCGGATGTCAATGTCAGATCGTTGGGGTCCAGTGCAGCGAATGCGTAGACCACGTGCGTGCACAGATTCCTGTCGATGTACTCCGGTGCAAATTTGCCCTGGTCGTACCGATACCACGACCAACTGGCGAAATAGCATACCACTTTTTTGTTCAAATCTACCGTACCAATTATATTGTAAATCGATTATTAGTAAGTTATATTATATAATACCGAAATATAAATAAATACCGTATTTCGACGGAACATCTCGTAGATCGTTTGACGCGGGATTCTTTTTGTTCGCTTTGAAAATTAAATAAAAACATTATAAGTATGATTAATATTATTAGTATGATAACAAATTAAATTTATTTTAGGTTGTTTACATTTTATTCGTGATTTAGGTAGATGTTGTTGCTTATCAATGCAACATTATAATTACAACACCGTTAATGTGTTAGACATTTAAAACTTACCGGCACTGACGTATGTTTTCACCGCAGTTACCAGTGGCCAAGGTGTACCACAAAGTCCATTAAAATCGTCCGAATCCAATGACCATAACATCATTCCACCCAACGCCATTTTTTCCATGTATACAAGCTAAACCACGATCATTGTTACATTTTGAATGCAATTTTAAGTGTTTAAATTGTATTTACTTTTCTCGTCAGACTGTTGTGGTTTTCATAGCTGATCCATTGATCTTTCCTGACAGCGAACGGCGAACCCGATTTGTCAGAATATTGTTTCCAATCGTCCTGTTTCGTGCGATCACATACTTCGTAGTACGAAAGGAACCCGGAATTTTTCGTCCATCTGCCAGCGTATCCGTCGCCGAGCGCTCGCGAACCGGGTTGAAATTCTTTTGGGTCGGCCAACTTGAAACTCCTTCCGAACAGAGCCACACCGAGTATTATTTGACTGGGATCGGCACCCTTGTGCAACCAAAGTTTCACCATATGATCCTTGAGATCGAAAATATTGGGTTAGCATTAATTACACCGTGATGGTATGGACCAGTTTAGAGTGAATATTTTCAATAATATACTATATTGTATTATAATTACCACGTTGCGATACTTGGACGACGGGTCTCTTTCCACAGAACTGTAGAGTGGAGCGTGATGACTTATGATTTGTTCGTTGTTTTGGCGAAAATCGAAACTCTTGAGAATGATGAAATCCAAGTTCATAACGATCCTCTTGGTGTCGAAGTGTCGTGACGTTTGATCGAAAGGCGGCACGATTAACGACAACGACCATCCCCTCGTCTTCAGCACGCTGGCCAGCTCTTCGATTAACAGTGGAAACTCCTCTTTAGTGTTATCGTCGTCGCCGAATTCGTCTGAAATTCGATTTTATAATATTATACAAGCCATGCGTAATCATAGACAGATGCTAAATAATGTATTGTCATCAAAATAGAATTTATTATTACTATAAGTCGTTGGGGTAACGTCGGATAAAACCAATCCGTCAAAACCACTTGTTTTCAACACTTCCGAGGCGGAAATGATGAAGTCTCTTCTCGAGGACGACAAACTTTCGGGCAAAATGTCGTTCACTAGTAATAATACTTTTATCGAAGGGTTTTTCTTCTTCAAGCGACCGACCGAAGCAAATGTGCCTGGAGAAAGAAATAAATGCGAGTACATCGCTTTAGCAAACCACATCGGTGGACTCTATATAATATATCATATATATTATATTTAGATTTTATCAGTTCCATACCATTCGTTTGACTAGAGTACCAGTTGTTAGCAATAATGTCGAAATTCGTATCCGCAGAGTTGAAAAGTACATGGGTACAAGAAGACAGAACAACCTGTTCTAGTTTTTGAGGGATTTGATTTCTATGGTATTGTGTGGAGTCGATATGGCAGAAAATATTGGCACCTGAAAAAGTACACGGAGCACATGACGATAAAGACGCATACAAAAAACGCCACTTATATAGGTTTTATTAATAATTAGTATTACTTTCAGATTCAAGTCTATATTTCGCCGGTGACGGATCTTTCTTCGAAGGCAGTTTTTCAACAGCATCGCGAACAGGAATGTGAATTTGATACCTAAAAAACGTTATAGTACATTTTATTAATATATACAACTGTATCGACGACTAAACGTTATATTAGGTAATTATTTTAGTCTATGCCGCAGCGAGTATATGCAAGCGGCGTTAATTGATGATTTTATTTGTTTACCGCATTATGCAAATTTGAATTTGAAAATACTTTTATACATTTATATACTTGTTAAATGAAACTGAACATTTATAATTGTTTAAACACTTAAACTAAATGATATACTCGAATATTTTTATTAGGTTCATTG
The DNA here is from genome assembly GCA_025469195.1 of Chaitophorus viminalis. Classification (NCBI taxonomy): domain Eukaryota; kingdom Metazoa; phylum Arthropoda; class Insecta; order Hemiptera; family Aphididae; genus Chaitophorus; species Chaitophorus viminalis. The sequence continues at coordinate 277,483 of JAIPRK010000191.1, forward strand.
AACAAGCGAGTGTAACGTTCACAACAACAACGCTGGTTTTCAGAGAAATAAAAACGCGTGTTATAAAAAAAAAATTACATTTTGCGATTAAACAATGCGTACATACTACGCGTATTATACTTGTATTATTATTATTTACTATTATATCACCTTTCGAATTGTAGAGGTACTCGTTCAACAGCTGCTCTGGTCGTTAAGAAATTCAAATCCCTGTTGTGTTGATGACGATGATCGAACGGTTCGTCGTCATCGTCTACGCGCGAAAGACCTCGTGATGGAATAAACAAAAGGATAACGGTAAACAAAACACCGATAATCCTCATGGCTGGAAATAATAAATTCAAATAATCGTCACTGCAGCACGTACTAGCTCGTAATATTCTACTATATTATGTGCATCTATACGAACAAAACGCATCACGTTGCGTCAGTGTTCAGATTTTTACCGTAATATACAAACAAAGTATATTATTATTAATAATAATAATAATAATAATAATAATAATAATAATAATAATAATAATATTTTAGACATGCGTTCGGAAAAACCTGATATCGAGAAGAAAAAAATTAATGATCGTTACATGTTTATTATTTATATACGTAAATACCTGTACTGTATAACGAAAAAATAAAAAAAAAATCATTATTTGTACAGAAAAAACAGCAATAACACATTAGTGACGGTCTTATTGTTTAAATATTCGTGTCGAGCATACGTAAATACGTTGACCCACAGAATTAAAGATTATTCGACTCTTCGGTAGAAAAAGCGGTTTCACGACCCTCACGAACTCCTCTCGTGTTACAAATCGGGTTCCATTAAAGCACCTATAGTTATATAGTGCAATGTTAAGAATTTGCGTTCGTGCGATGCGAGATATTCGCATATTATTATTATTATTATTATTGTAATGTGCTTTTACACCAGCAGCCCGAGATTGAGCAATCATTTTTTTTTCACCCTTAGACCAACGGCTCGAGCGTAATATTATTCGATTATATTATATTATTCCATTAATGTCGTATATAGTCGACTTGTCTTGCGTCGTTATACAATGTACACTATAAAGATGCGAGTTGTATCTGTGGTTATTACAACAAACTTTGAAATAATATATGTATAATATATAACGATGCGTGCGTACCGATTCCGCTCTCGAAACATTTTAGTCGCGATATAATATGTACGATTGTTTTTTTCTACTCTTTTTTTTCTCCACTGGACTGCTCTCAAGGTCATGACTATAAATAATGTTTGTATATATTTTATTTACACAAACACACACACACACACACACACATATATATATATATATATATATATATATATATATATGTATAAATAGTCAGCGAGTCGTATCTATCGACTATCGTTGATCATTTTTATTATATATATATATATATATATATATTTTTTTTTCATCTTATTTTTTAATGCGTCAGTCGTCGTTGTTTAGAGCAAATACCTCATTTAGTCGTGTATAGTCTATAGTGGTGGTTTGTCAAAGATATGAAATTTTCCAGATTTCCACGCACGTATAGACATATAGATACATATAAGATATATATATATATATATAAGTATATTATGTAACGAATACGATTCTATATTAATTACGACCAGCCGGCGCGTAACCAGATGCAACTGGTCGATAACTGCGAGAGTTCAAGTCCAGTGTATTATATAGAGATCTGACCGAGTCTATACGGTTCACAATTATATACCAACAAATATTAAGTACACAATCTGGTATATTATAACATATTACTGCAATAGGTACGAAAACTATAATGCTTACTATATACTACGCCCTACTATACTGCACACGGCTTGGGGACGAATTTCGTAATTATCTCGTATTAGACCCGTCTGCGTTATTATAATTGTAGCGCACGGTGGTGATTTTCCGATTGAATTTGCGTAGGTATATACCGGGTGAACAGAACTCCGTGTGACGTGGTGGTCATGAAAAAAAAAAAATGACAGGTTTGATCTTTTGAAAAGTGTATTGTCCACCAAAACAACCTCAAACGGATATTTTGGTACGTAGGTACTGTTCTATAAAACTTATAACTTTTCTGTATTTCGTCCCAAAATTCACGCAAGCCACTTACGAGTGTGTGCAAATCACATTTTTGTTCAAATATCTGTTTATACGGTGGTAAAATATTTGCGCAAATAAAATTGAATATGTAAACTCACCTTAACATTACGTTAAGGTAAGACCGCTGTCACACAATGATAATATATTCTGATCACCCGGTATATATATACAATCACACAAAGAAATCGCGGGTGTGTTCGTATTATAATATACCGCGTCTTCTTCGCGCAACTGTATCGGATGTGCCGCTGATTACGTGCCCACGGGGCGAAACAATAACCAACAACATGGTAACACAATGGTAATGGCGGGATACCGCGTGTCGTCGGACACATATATTTTTTAACTACTATATACTCACGCAAAACAATCGGAACTCGTTGATAATATAATATACCGAACCTGAACGTGTGTTCGATGATCTTCACCTATAAAGTGTGTCATAATATTTTTATATTATACGCGAGAACAATATGTCGAATAATATGATGTGTTTATAATAATATATTTGTATAAGTCATACGGTGATTATTGTTGTACCGCAGCAGTGATTTATAATAATATATTATAGCGGGGCGTAACAAAAAAAAAAAAATATATATATATATAAAAAAGACACGCCTCTGGAATATTATCGCATCGGATTCTCGTAACCAATTTGTCGCGTTTTGTTTATTTATTTGATTACATTCGATTATTTTAACGATGACACGCGACGCGACAGCAATTATATTCGTTTCGAAAATACCTATCGGAGTTTCGACTAGGATAAAAAATACCGATACGTGCGTTCGAATTTCCGGTCTGTTATCGTATTGCTGAAGAGCGCGTCAGAATAAAGAAACCATGCACTATGCTACTATGCACTCTACAGTATATATACAACTACTGCGTTACTCATTGTGTATTATATTTAATATTCTTCTTCTTCTTCTTCGCCTTGCTCCTAACTATTTGGGGTCGGCCATCTCTATAATCTTAAACCTTCATTCATCTCGATTTTCCACATCCCCTACGTACACCCAACAATCCTCATATCATTCTCAATCGTATCCAACTATCTTCTGTTTTGGTTTTCCCCTTCCTTTTTTCCCATCAGCGTCTATTTTCATAACCACTCTTACTGCTTTTGTTTCCTCTTGCCTTATCACATGTCCAAATCATCTCAGTCAATTTTCTCTCATCTTATCCACTATCAACGCTACACCATTACATCAAGAAACATCAAAAAATTCAAAATTTTATTCTGAAAAAACATATTTATCATTATTAATAATTATTGCCGATTATTGAAAATTGTTTACATGACGTATAACATTTAAACCACTGATTAAGAAAATTGAAAAACTATATATTAATAATTATATTATAAGTGGAAAACAAGTTAGTATACCGAACACGATACACCATAGCACGAAGTCCAATTATTTCCAAGAGTCTATCGTATTAGTCATCGTTACATTAATCACGAACGAGTTATTATTCTATCGAATCATAAACATAAACCGTTATTTGATACACAAATAAACAAAGCTTTTAATTTAGTAGTCTAGAAAAAGTCGAAATCAAACGAGCGAATTTCAATTAAAATATCATTTAAAATATAATACACGAATGTCGATTATCAGAATACATTCCCGTAATATTTATAATTATCAATTGTTGTTAAAAACAACAATATTTTTTGCTGAACACCTTGCAAAATGTTCTCATTTGTGCGAGAGTTCTACTTATATACTTAATATAGTTATAAGTTTGATAGCTCAAGTTAGTTATTACGATCACTCAACGGCTGAGTTTGAGGAAAATGCCTTTTAGAATTAAGTTTCTTAGTTCATATAAACCATTGTATTAATTCATACAAAACGTATTTTAATAACCTGAGGTAATATCTATTGCAATTTAAGCTTTGAATAAAAAATTAATTTTAAATTACTTATGATTTGTGTGTTACAGAAATTGTATGAATAATAATAATCCTTTTTCCATTGAATATGAGAACTTGGGGAGAAAATTTACAGTTTAATGGTGAAGACAGCAATATAAAGACGACAAATATGAAATGACAGATATTACAAAGAAGTTTAAAGAGTGGATTTATATAATTAACTTTTACAACTATATTCTAATATTCATCATATTAAATAACATGTTATGTTAATAATATTTGTCAAGAAAGAAGAATGAGGTATTAAAAAGCGTAATGTGCTTTAATATTATTAGGAAATTAAAGAATAAAATACGAAGACACTAAGTAGACAAATAACGAGAGTTGCAAAAAATGCGGATTTTCATAATCGCAATTTATTTAAATTATTTATTATACGTTAAGACAATGATGGTATTGAGTATTTAACTGCAAAACATCACTGTCAAGAGACGAGAAAACGCTATGAGGTGTTAAAAATGCATGCGTAACTTATTGGAAACAAAACGACTATTGCGAAAGAAAAATCGCAAAGAAGTTAAGTTGACAATTGACGAAAATCGCTGTACCTACTATATAGTGGACAAAATGTAGTATTTACATAATAATTGCGATAATTTTTTTTTTTTATAACTTGATTGCACAAATCAAAACTAAAAACGTTAACACGTATCTTTCTGTAAGATTCCATTGAACGCGTCGCCGTCGTAGCGAGGTATGCCTTCAAAATTGAGATTAATATTATAATTATTATATAATTATTATAATCGCGGTCAACGAAACTTGTTAAGACTACCGAAACGGATTCAATACTGAAAAGATTAAACGTGTATATACGCGATATTATAACGATGATATAGTATTTTTTACATTTATATTATACCATTAGAATATTAAACTCGTACCGCGGGCGTTCCGGACTGGAGTAAACAAAACGATTCGACGAGCTGCCGCCGAAGCCTTGAATGAGTTTTGCCGCGCGGTTGCTCGTCCGACGATGATGACGACGTGAAGGCGCACATAACACGTAAATAATATATGTATTACCTATTATAATGATTATTGTACCATATATAGGTATTTGTATTGGATTATTGTACTTTATCGATTGTCACTACGTTGAACTGTTACGAAATCTTTCGAACGGTAAACGAACTACGACGTATACATGGTTATAGCGGCTTCGAATGGACGAAGAAGAGCAAAGACTATTCAAAAAAATAGTTAATTCAAAAGAATTTAAAACGTTTTCCTGACAAATACGATGACGATGACCGCGTCCTATTAGTGCTGTCCGTACTACTATAATGACTCGATAGCCTCACCCGCGTGTGTTTTTCGATCCTCAGCGGCCAACGTATCGGTTTTATTTCTATTAATTTTCAGTCACGTCACATGCTATCCGTCGACGTCGCGTCGCCATTACTAATATAATAATATATCAATGCGGTCATAAAACTACAATAATTCAAATACAAACTATAATAATAATTATAATAGTAATAATAATAATAATAATAATAATAATAATAATAATAATAATAATAATAATAATAAATAATAATAGTAATAATAAATAATAATAATAGTAATGCGCGTCGTATTTGACACGTCGTATTTGTAATATTTAAATATGGTTTATTTTAATATTTCTGTCGTGTGGATTGGCAGTGAAAGACGCGATTGTAAGTATTTCTGGGTTTTAAGAAGGCCAAGGATGAGACGGAATTTTACTTATGTTAGCTCGGTGTATCTCGAGTTTTCCTAAGTACTCTAGGACAGTCCAAAGTCCGATCGACGAAAAGACGTTGTCACACCTCCTACCATCTCAGAGATCACAGCTGAAGTGAACAGCTAGGGAGATAAAAATTACTTGGAAAAAATAATATACAACATACTTGACTAGAAGATGAAAGTTCTCGCGGGATTTCAACAGTGTCGGGCGCATATAATTTTTTTAAAACCTTTCCCGAGTTTTAGCGGCCAAAAGAGATCAATCTCGCATGCGATAAGATAGTCATACATTTTATCGGCTGTGACAGCTAAAGATATCAATGATGCATATTATGTACACGGCATAGTGCCGTTCGATGTAGCCATATCTAACGTACGTGCATCGTACAACGACTAACGATATCAGTCGAAAACTAAAAAATGTAAAAACTAAGGCGAAAAAATGTCCGTTTCGGACATTGGGACTCATCTCAGGGGTGGATACTACGTATACGAAAAAGACAGGCAAACCGTTGTCGCCTTTCGACCATTTCTTAACATTTTTTGTGTCTAACTATGTATTATAATACACAATAATAGTTTTAGGGCGTACCTGAGGTGTTGAAGACCGTTCGGCGGCTATATGCGTTAGCTGCGTGTCGGCGTCGGCGGCGGGTGTGCTGCTGGTGCTGTGCGCGCGATGCGTGTGCGGCGGACGACGAGGACCGCGGTAGAATGACGGCGAGTCTCGGGCCGTCGGTCGCGGTCACGTCTCTTCTCCACCCCGTGTTGAGAGTGCGCGTGCGCGCGTTCGGGGGAGCGTGACTAACCGGTTCAAGGTCATTCGGGAAGGGTGGGCGGTGCTATTGGGAACTCGCTGATTTCGTTGTCGTCGTATTTCTGGATGTCGAAAAGCCAACGGAAATTTTCTGCGAGCACATATTATAAGGCATATATATACACACGTCCGTGACGCAGTTACGTGATGAACATTTGCGATTCATGGAGATACCCCGGGGGGGGGGGTGAAGGGTACCGTAAAACATTTTAAGGTTACATGTCTCATAGTTTTGTGCTTATTAATATTATGTATTTTGAGATTTCAAGAGAGTAAAATGCATTATATTTCAGTACATTTTAAAACAATTAAAAACAGCGAAACTTTTAACTCGTTTAAGTGCAAAATACGTTTTATCAAATTTCAACCATGACGCTTAAAAGTACAAAAAATACGTCGGACTTATAGCACATAAGATCATTGAAATAAGCGCTTAAAAACAACAAACCTAAATTTAAGCAAAAATATTTCATCAAAAAAAAATAACAGATTTCTTTTTACATGATAAAATAGCCAATAAATTTGTCCAACTGTGCTAAAAGTAATATAATTAAGGATTATAAAAAAATATTAAAACAAAATTATTAGAAAAAGTTTCTAACCAAAAAATCAAAAAAAAATCTTTTTATTATAAAAAACAACTTTGCTGGAGAAAACCATAAAAAGTAGAAAAACTGGTCAAAAAAGCAAATACAATCAGAAAAACTAGACATGAGCAATTTTTTGAAAAATCGTTGAAAAAATTAAAAAAAAGCACTTTCAAATTTCATAATTGAACGGACCTCTCCATCAAGATGTAAAAGGTTTTTTTCCTCTGACCCATCGGTATGGTCGTACAAATGTCATTTACCCGAAAGATATCTCCTAATAAACGCTTACGACCTTGTTATCATTATTTCGCAAACCACGATGTCAAACGCATTATGTCAACGGATTGTAGAAGAATACAAATAAATAGTAATAAATATAATATGATAATAATAATTCGGAAACAACTAAAATGAGCTTTCGATAATTTTGAATTATTTAATTTATTTAGTGAACAAATATAATGTTATTCCAGGATTCCACTATTTGTAAACATCATTTTGTAATGAATGTTATTTATATGTGTTTAATGAAACTTCTTTGCAATGTATATAAATATAATTTGTTATTTTTAATCCATATAATATAATGTATAAGTACGTACCTTTTTAAATTCGTTTACGATCTTTTGGAGATTTATCACTTTTCTATTGATCAAAGCAGACTGACAGCTATGACTAGCTCTAGCTATACTCACTTGTGAATTCCTCATGAATGATAGAACAATATCATTACACTTTAATACCTGTTGTTTTTGTTTTATCAATATTGGTACATGAATATGAAATGTGTAATTATTGTTTCGACAGCTATAATCAATATAGTAGTGAATAGTCCGAACAATATAATTTATATGAATAATAATTATCAGAACAAAGTGACAACATTTAATGTTGTTATATAATGATGTTTAAAAATGTGAGCAGATTTGTAAAGCTAAAAAAAATTAATATTGGTTTTTGAAATTTTCATAATATTTTTGATTTTTAATACAATTATGATAGAGGATAGCATATTATTATAACTATTATTATAACGGGATTGATCATTACGGGCGATTAGTCCAGATCATAGATACCACCGCCGTCGATGTTGACATAAAGAATCGAAGTTCAGAGTATCACTTATAGGTTGTAGAACGAATAGCACCATAATAGTATAACGTGAAGTTATATATTTGAATAATAGTAATTGTCATCGAATACGTGTTAGAGACACGTTCGAGTGCGTAATACAATATAATATTATAATATATTATATATAAGAAAGGACTGCGCGTGCCAAGAAAATGTAGAATTTATACATATTGGGTGTTCCGTGAGGATATTTTACTTATTAAAAATTTAAAGCGGATCGGTGGGTAATGGAGTTGTCATTATTGTATCATATTCCCTACCGTTTCCATATTCTGTTTGGACACTTGCAGGTTTACGTGCACGCGGCACGGCGTGCGCACCATCATAAACCACGTATACGCTGTATAACATACGGGCTATTGCATATAACATGCACTCGGTTTTCGCTAAACAAACGAACGAAACTAATAACTATATGATAAGTATACGTGTTTGAAATATTATTTTTTTAATCCTCAAGTCAGGTCGGCTCTGTCCGTCCGTGTGATTTCTCCATATACCGTCGTCGATCAATCGAAATTTAAGATACTTCTCCCGCGGTGCTTGCAGTATGTAGTATAGGACCAGTGCGCGCAAGAATCGCATAATATTTTAATAATTCATATACAAGTTGTCAGTAGACGTGTATAATTATAAACCGCAATAGTATAATATAATAGCGTAAATATAAATAAATAACACTACAGAGCACTGCAATTAAAGTTCGTTTCTTATGCGTTTAATCAACCCGCTGCAAGGATAAGGATGTGTGGTATTATGACAACACATTTATACATATCGGTTTTTGTTTGTCCTTATTTTAACAGAACGAATATGATATACGATTTTTATTACGCATTAAAAACGTATAATTCGTGGTTACGCGTTTTAGACGCATTTGACAATAATAAATTAAAGTATTAAACATGAGCGTAATGATATAGTTTAAAGATTACCATAGGTAATTAGATGTATACACCTATATTATACGCACGAAAGCCTCGCTAAAATACGCGAAATGTTGGTATCTAGATTTATTTTATTTCATTTTTTTGTTCAAAATAAAATACCAAGTGTCTTTTATTGTGCTATACCTACACATTCTGTGCGATATTCGGAAAGAAAAATATTACAACATGCCCGCGCACTGATGCGCGAGTACAGAATATTTTAGCAACTGTATCATAAATGTCCTATAATAATAATATACTGCTGTGATTCTTACAAAATTACTACGATGGTCGAGTTGTAAACGCTGTTGTTTAGCTTATTCGGTAGGTGTTAAATTATAATATTTAACAATGAAAAATGTATTTGGAGCCTGTGTGTGTGTTAAGACACGAGGAAAAAAATCTTGGCACTGCAAAGGAATGTGTTAGAGTTCAACAATACCTACCTATGTATTCAAATCATACAAATACGTATCTAAGCTAATTTTGGTTGATATTAAAAAATAAATTTATACAATTATAGATAGCGAGCATAGACGTTGTATAATATGAATTTTTTTTTTCAATAAAAATTAATAAATTATTCATTTTTATTTATCTCTTTACTGTAACTCGGTTTGAATAATTTGTATTAGATATAATAGTATATTATTACAGCTCCCAAGTTATAACAACCCCAATGTGATTTATTTTTTTTTTTAACGCTATTAAACGAAAATATGTACCCAAGTTTGATATTCTTTCGGTACTTTTTTTATGTGTATGCGATATGAATAATTTAGAAGAGAATACACGTCGAACAGCGATGTCATTATACTATACGCACAATACGGAATAAACTCAATGAACACCTAACGACAGACACTTTCATTCATGATTCTACGTGTAGCAAATCGAGTGTGGATCGTAAAGATAAATTGTATTACACTATGTATTACTTACTTGCAATCCATCACGCTAAAACGGCGGGTTCTCAGGAAACTGTTCACCCATTACGTTTTTTCGAAATTACAAGCGTGACCGAATCCTATAGACCTTGAACGAATGGTATAGGCGCAGCCAAACGCGAGATAGTTGTAAATGCTTAAGAAAGATGACGACACGGCTAAGTCAGCTGAAGATATTTTAAATGAAGTGAAATAGTTGTGTGCTCCGATAGGCAAAAACCAAGGCCAATTAAAACCTTTGAAATCAATACTGCTTGAAGGGGAAAAAACCGAAAATTCATATCAAATTCTATATTTAAAAAAATTATAAACAATCAATACTTATAAACAGAGATATTGTAATATCAACACAATATATTTTATGTGTTCATAATTTTTTAATTAAACTCACGACTTTTTTTCTTACAAGTGTTGCAACTGCAGAAGTGTTTTTTTTTTTTTTATAAAAATGTTTGTAAAAATTGACTATATCTATTGGATTGTTATAGTTAAATCTTAAATGAGTACTGTAATTTAAACAGGTAGATTTACCTTCAAGTTTCCAATATCTGTGATGAAAATTAGTTTATTATTGCGCCAACATCACCTAACAGAAACAATAAATAAAATGAGCGAACTTTTAATAAAATTTCTTTTGGACTTTTGGCTACACCAAATTCAAGTTTTTTCGACTGCTATAATTTTCACGATCAAATTTACAAGATCACGGAACAAGTTCAGAATCATATTTATTACGAGTAAAAATCAATTTCCGGTAAACCCTAATTCACATTTAATCACAATACAACAAATCAATTAAATACATAAAACGTTTTGGAAAAAGTAAGTGCACGGTGCATCACTCTCTGCGCTTAACTTCAAAACGGGGTAGTTTATCTATCGCAATTATATATAGCATACGTAAAAAAAAAATTATCTACCGCAATAGATAAACCAAAATTCGGTTGCCGAATTTATGAGCTGTCGTTTTCGTATACATATAAATTACATATCTCCCGTAGCACATCACGCACGCTTATATTATATTATTAATATATACGAACGAGTCTCGCGAATATACCAGTTTAAGTCAATAATTTATTTACATATATTTATACACATATAGACGTTAATGTTTCGTGTAATGGATTTTAAACTGCGGTTGTTTAAATATTGCTAAATATAATTGACACGAATGACACTTAAGAATACCGTTTATTATATACTTTACAAGGGACTACATTGTGTATATTATATTATGTAGGTAGTCATTATAGTACATAGTTTTTGCAAATTATTTACTAAAACGTCGCATAAGTTGTCGCCAAAATATCCTATGTATATAGTCGATCACGGGACAACGGACGATGACGGGGACGGAAGAAAAACGATTTTCAATCAACCAACATTTACGAGAAACCGGTATCTCTGTACCAAAACAATGTGTTATACTACAATATTCACGCATGTAACAGCGAGTGTCTTCGGCGACGTACGTTACATACAATATTTTACACCGAGTATTGCTCTCGGTTCTTATATTCATTGAAATGCGAATAACGAAGTACGATAATAACGACGAGAGTCGACAAACAACTACTACCGATTCAATATTTATACATATACATATATGCGTCCCTTTGAATTTGTATAATTTTTTGTTTAGGCACAATATCACAATATGGTTTTTTTGTACACCTGCATCATTGATTATACTAGTATTTACTAGTATTTATAATCAATGCCAGACTGTAACATTACATGGATTATTTATAAATAGAACGGACGCTGCATTAGTACATTTAATTACTTTAATCTATGACTTCTGTATAAATTGGTAAAATATGAAGTGTGTAAAATTTTTTTTTTTATATTTTATCCTATTTTTATAGGTATTCATGTCGTTTTTTTGGTCTTTTTCTTCTTCTACCCCTCTTTCCCATGGTCTGTCTCGAAATGTATTTGAATTTTATATTTAATAATTGTAATATATAAGATCATAATAAGATGATAATTGTTATTGATAAATAAATTGACCAGAAAATTATTCTTCCCATTGTAATTATGTAAGATTTGTTTTTCAATTTAATAAATAAAAATAAAAATGTATACTCCAATAGGAATATCCATCCGTCACGACGCGTGTTAAAGTCACTGGCATATTGTTCTTGTTCGAATAGTTTACATAAAATCCATTAGCTTATGCTAATTTTTTTAACATTAAACTGTTACCGTTATCATTGTGATATTATATTAAATTCAAATGCATTTGTAAAAGACAAATGCACGTAGTACATCAATAATAATTATATATTGTCCACCGACGACGGGTAATATACGCGCTTTACATAATATTATAAGTTTGGACTCGGTGCAATACGAAATTATGTAACATGATATATCTTATGTAAATCGATGATGAGCGTATGTCGTCCGTCCTAGCACTGAAGAACACGTGTTCTATGTATAGTTCTATAAATCCAACTGTCCATGTAAAGTGGAAAACTTGTTCATGATTCGAGATGTCCAAAAATAAAACGTTTATGCGTTAAACAATCGAAACGCTTGTATAAAATTAATATTATAAAATCTAGAGATAAATGTACATTTACGCGATTTTTGAAATTACCAAACTAATTTATAAATCTTCTACATGTTATTTACGATATAAAAAAAAGTAATCGAACAATGCGTCATTTTACACGTTTACACCGAAATTATGTGTATATTATAATGTAATCGACCGTGCTGCAGCAACAGCTATCTGCACTTATTGTGTGCGTGTGATCGTATGTTTATCTACTATATTATATGCGTTCTAATGAGCACACTATTCGCGGACACGTATATTTGAAGAAACACTGTTCAAATACATTTCAGAACAAGTAAATTATATTCCAATACTATATTATTTTGGCCGACTAGTAATAATATGTACAATAGGTATATTATGTTGTAAGTAAATATATGATTTTTACGAGTATATTTGTTGGACAAATATATATACAGGGTAAAAAAAGAAGGAATTTACAATATAATATATATATATATATATATATATATATATATATATATATATTATATTTACAAATCAAACTGGTGTCTCCGGTGCACGTTTTTCTGCATTTTTATATTAAAGTACCTATATAACTACACTACGGCGTTCATATTGTACGCTCGATTATAATCTTGCACGAAATATTTATATACTTATAGTTGTATCTTGTATACGAACGGAAGAAAAAAATAAGGTTATTAAAGCGTATTGACTAATGAATTAAATATGCACCAATAATAATATTATATAAGTGTAAGTGGCATACGCAAATATTTTTAAGTAAGAAGGGTGGGTTCACATTTAAATATTATATTTTTTCTATCTATTTTCATATAACTTTTTTATATAAAATAAATATCAGAGAATTTGAACACCTAACTACCCCGGTAATACATATGAGAATATTTATAAATATAAATACTGTAGTACTCGACGAGGTGAAATAATTTACCAAAAAAATACTAAAATGTGTTTCAAACACTGCAACCGGGCGTGAATTTAATATGCACACCAGTTCCGTTACGCTGAGGTGAGTTACATTAGCACCACCAAAATCGAAATCCAAAAAAATTTTTACACTATCAATTGTTATTTTTTTGGATTTCGATTTTGGTGGTGCTAATGTAACTTACCTGTTATGCTGGCATCCACTTGTTGAAATTATTACTATCGATTTTCTATCCTTTGGGGAGTGCACAAATGTAAGAAATGTGTTTATAAATTTGTACAAATTATATAACAAATTTCGGGTCCGGTTTTGAGTATAATTTCCAACCTGCGGATGGCACCGTAACCTATAGCTAACCGTAAGAATAGGTAGACGTGTTTATTATTATCATAAAGACAGGTCTTTTTTATTTAACAACTTCCTAACAACATTATCGAACATTCTTACGATTTTTTTCACCAAAATTGTTCCAAAACTATTGCCTATTCCTCTCAAGTGTCCCCACGTGGTAGAATTTATTTTCTTAGGAGGGAAGGGCTAGAAATTATATATAAAACGCTTCAAATATTGTATACGCAATATTACGTATAGGTATATATGAACGCGTATTTATGTATTTGTATAATTACACACGTATTATATATGTGTATATATCGAATATCAGCAAAGAGTTTGGGAGTATATCGGGTTCGTTGAACATATTATTATAGTATGGAAAAGGTGAATCGATGAATTCGATGTGTTTGTACGAACAGCGGCCGGTGTACACGAGTATATAATATTGGGTCCGGAAGAGAATCGAGCGAAATTCAGCGAAACGAGCATATTATAATTTATATTTTATAACATTGTGAATAATAATAATAGGTACTATAATAATGTAATAATCATTCGGGGTCGTGCGACCGAAGAGACCCGCGGTATAAACGTATTAAATACACACATATTATAACGCTCGGAGCGTCGGGAAGACGGCGGCGCGTGAAATCGTCACCGCCGGCGTAGTCGTACCGCGGGGACTTGAACGCCTCCGTATAGATGATATAGGCACCGTAGTGAGCAGTATATATAATATTATAATGTGTACGCAACAGAGAACACGCGGGTTGTTGTATAGGTCGTGTGCGCAGCGTTTAGAATATATGCATATATTATAGTATACATATAATAATAATATCGCGCTCGCGCTCACTGCGGCCCGACGACCGTCGTAAATTTTAAATGAACCGCCGACGGTCTTTGCGCGTTTACATGTTGTTTAGGAGTACATATATATTATATAGGTAAACGCATTCGCTTATTTATGTATTTATAAAACCAACTGACATATCATAAAATTGCGCTCAAACAAGTAATATAGTGCATGTATATGTAGGCATTATACCTATATGTAGCTACTCATGTCACTTTTGTGCGCTCGCGCGTTTGTGTACAATACATATATATATATATATATATATATATATATATATATATATATATAGATGCTACGTATCGTAAAGTTGTATTTAATATTATATTCGTAGGTACGTTTATATACAGGGTGATTTCAAGGTGGTCGAAGGAACAGTTTTTAAGAAACATGGCGTATATAATCGAAGATTTTTATTAGAACCGTTCATCGTTTGTTTTATTTTGTATGTAAATGTAGTAACAGCGATGTATACGGCGAGTTATACCGCGGTATTTTTGAACCATCATGAGCCATTCGTACAAGCTCCCGCTACTCATATCTGTTGGAACCTTGCAGCGAAACCATCCGACGAACCCTATGTTCTGCGCGGTACGTCTGAGTTTGGTAAACTCGTATTGAAATATGTCATTGTAACATTATACCATACACGCAGCGTTTAAAATGATCGCGAGGCAAGTCGATTTAATTTTTAGAAAAATTATGAAATTATATACATTGAATTCTCATTTTCGAAAACGCGTATGCGGGAATACGCGTCTGCTGAATGCTGATTTGTTATTTCCAACGATTTGATGCGGATGGAAAAAACCTTTAGAAAAAGTACTCTATACAACCGGGTGGGCTGTGAAAAAACCATTTACCCTGTAACCTATCCGCGCACGCGTATTCGCGTATATATGTACATATGTACGTATTGGACAGGCGAGAGATATTTTTATACGCTCTTATACTTGCACGTTATTACAACAATATAATATAACAACATCATTATGTGCACCTATACATGTATACTCGCATACACTATCTCGGTGCCTACATGTACAATACTCATGTGCGTGTGTGTGTGCGTGTGTGTGTGTGTGTGTGTGTGTGTGTGTGTGTGTGTGTGTGTGCTCGAGTGCATGTGTTTTTGTGTGTTCGTGCGCACACAACGACGCGTGTCTGGTTTATCTCGCACACTGATCCGGATGACAATTGAATGGCCCCAAACGGGAAAAACACAATGCACCGGGACGGTGACATTTGCATACGGATCAATAAATATTGTTGTCCGCAGTGTTAAGGTCGAGTCCATGGCGGCATCATGCACTGACGTCAGGCGGCGATATCGGAATCTCGCATGGCGGCAGCGGCAGCGGTTTTTGTCATCCGCGATGTTGCAGGTCACCCTAGCCCTGTACGCGATCCTGCACGTGTCCTCGTGGATATCGTTCGTCCTGTGGAGTCGTCCTCGCACCGGTGATGCACTGCAGTTGTCACGAAATACCAGTTACCTGGTACTCGGTATATAAATAATAAATATATTTTAACGATAATGATTACATTTCCTAGAAAATGTTTTCATTTCCTAACGGTAACAGGCAATAATATATACATTCACAGTGAAATTAAATTTCAATTTTATATTTAAATTAATTTTATATCTTTAGTTTATAATTTTTTCATTACTATTATTTACTTCATTTTTATTTTTGCATGACAAACTTCCATGACATTTAGAATTACAAATTCTAGATGCTAATCTGCAATCGTGCAGCCATTAAATTTTTTTCTCATTTCACTTAAATCAATTTTTATTGTATATTTTATTTTTATTCAAAAAATAATATCAAACATACTATACTAAGAATTACATAATACTAAACGAACTGTGTTGCATGTTGTTGGTAATAACACTTTGAATAAAACAGAATAAATGTAACGTGCGATAATTGTACGGGGATTTTGTACCTATAAGTATGTATAAACAATCGGTACGTGGATTTTTATTGGTACGAATTACAGAATGCTGGAGCTTGCACGTTACACTTAATCACGGAATAAAAATTGTGCACCAATAACAGTGGCCTAATAAACTAGGGAAATGTCAAAAGTCAACCAAAATATAATCTCCTAAACTTATTAAGCATTATCATTATTTCCAGAAATGTCAACATTGTCGATAACATTTATAATAGTAGACTTTCGACCGCATATTATATTGCAAGTATATATAAATATAATATAATGCAGCGTACATAGAGTCAAGGTCGTGGAAGCGCCGCTCTATATTGTATATATTGAGATGCACATATTGTCCGAAGAACACGATAGGATTTTTCATTTATTTTTTTTATGTGCACTCAAAACCATGTATTTATGCGGAATTCGGTTCATTACTCGTTTACCCGAATATACCTACGTCCCTGAGAAGGATTCTTGGGGCAGGACGAAACATTTACTGTTCACTTCCATCTACCCAACTCCGATTTAATACACTTATACTCTGATGCAATGGTGTTAACCACTATGCATCGCATCGTTACGCTTCTCTAACACCGCGACAACCGCCTTTGGGATTATGGACGACTTTGGATTAATAAAACTCCGGTACGACTTAAAATAACCACTACTATGATAAGTGTTATTATTAATAACTAACTATATAACACGTTTGATTTTTTTCTGTTGTTATTTATCATTTATCCAGCCGTAGAATAATGTGTTTATAGAACTGTCGGACATAATATTATTGATCGATGGCTTGATGACAAAACTAATGACGCATTGTTTTGGTTTTTGATTATTCAACACAAGAAAACAAAAATACATTATATGTAATGTATTATAGTTTATATTTATACCTTGCACCATTTCGTTTTAAAGAACATAGTTTACTATTGTAATATTACACTTTGATTCTGGATTTGATTTTGCGTTCATTATACACGCATATACGTGAGATGGTGACAAATGTACACAACAATTAAATGCATGAATTGTTGTTGTTGAACGCTAAAGGTTACCAAAAGCCGTGTATACACCAACTATTATATATATATATATATAATATTGTTTGTCAATAAAAATATTGGTATAGTATTGTAATAAAAACAATAAACAATATCGTGGAGCTGTATATATAGACATAATATAATATTGTATATGCGTACGTACATAATGCATAAGCAATACGTCTCTAAATACAGAACACGCGGTCGTGTTGAACTTGAAAACGTTGCATATATATATATATATAGTAACAAATCGATAAATTACATAACAAATTAAATATAATCATATAATAATTATGTATAGGTTCTTAATGCATTTTCAGCGCGAACCTTGGTGGCCCTGAATGGTAACCACCTATACTCGGGCACAATACGCACTGCGTATATTTAATATTAATATATAGTTTATGAAGACGAAGACAACAATGCACCTGTATACGTATTACGATGGGTATACACTAAGAATTATATACTTTTTTGACATTTTGAGATGACGTCTCACGTGACAATAGTGATACGTACAGTTGGAACGCAAAACTTTCAAGCCCATATAAACATGATGTATGGGAATATTATTAACGAATGTGGGAGTGGTTTTTTTTTCTCTTGCTTTATTTTGTATTTCTGTTTCCCGATCGATTTTGTTTTTATTAAATCATAATCGAAGAGAACAAAACGCGTATAATATAATATTATGTATACATAATGACTTTTGTCTCGCACTCAAGTGATTCATACATGCGACGGTGTTCCGAATGTTCGATAATATTTGAAATATTATAACATAACACGATCGATATCGCGTATCCGTGTATATGGTTTAATTATCGTGTGGCATCCGGTCTGTACTATATTTATTTTGAACAATAATTATTATTGTCCGTCAGACCGTTCGTGGGAAATGTCAAATGTGTGAACGAAACTTAATAAACTCACCCCCGGTGTTAGTAAAACAGGAATAACGATGTGTTAGCTATTACTATTTATATTGTTTATATTACCGCGGTGCTCGCAGTACACTGCGTCTCGGAAATTCGTAATCCTCGTGCACACGAAACAAATAATACTATTATTGTGGATTTACGGGATTAAAATGATATTATAATTAATAATATTAATGGAACCTCCGGGACCGAATCTGGTAAAAGCACAGTATGTGTAAATATAGATGCGCGAGCGATGTTGGAAATATCGAACTTGATTTATCAATATACTATTATTTTACTTTTCGACGGACAAACATGCACGAATAATAATTGCTTAATATGTTTTGTAGTTGGTGTTGGCGATCAGCGAACGTATAATATACAATAGTATAAATCATACGCACAAACTGGAAACAGCATAGCACACGACAACGAAGAGAAGTATACGTTTGTGTGTGTGTGTGTGTGTGTGTGTGTGTGTGTCGCTTACCGCAGCGATGTTTCAGGTGCATATCATAGTCCTATATGTATAGCTGCAGCAGTCACACCGCACGAGAGCCAAGAAATTAAAACTCGTTATCGATATACGCATAGTTATGTGTATTATTGTACGGAAAAAATGGTAGAAGCATTCTGCAGCAACGCGTTACATGTGTATTAGGCGTATGGCGCGTGATATAATAATAATTTATTCGAATATTCCACGCACCATAAGCACCAATACACGCCGCGTGTTACGACATACTATTATATTATACAGCTATATTGTACGCGGTCCCGTTAAAACACTATGCAATAATGTCCATAATATATTATAGACAGAAACGTATATATAATGCGTGTACAGGCGCTATGATGATGATAGAACTGTGGGTTACGATTAATGACGAAAATGCGAGGATCCCGACGAGAAATACGCTTGTCTTATGGTATACCTACTATATAAGTTTCGATAAAATGTCCTGCGCCGTGCGTATATTGCAATAACAACGTTCTACGCGCGTGTAAATTCCCCAACCGAGCTTAATGATTAATGAATGCACTTTTTACAATTCGTGAAATTCAAATCCTTCGAACGTTGAGTATAGTGTGTGTGTATGTGTAAAACGTCGACGGATTATTAATTATTTCATCTTTTTGTTAATCACGCTGTCGATGAATAATTATCATTTATACTTGTTTCTTCCGTATCTAATGTTCGCGTTTTCGTTTTTCGTGTGCGCACTACTTGCACAACACGTTACTGTAAATCTTTGGTTTATTTGTTTATTATTTTGTTTTTTATTTTCTATCAGATCAACGAGTTCCAGAAAAAAAGAAAATATTTTCAAATGCCTTAGAGCTGTTGGACGAATGTAAGTTCCCACGGGAGATATACAGATAAAAATCATCCATGAACCATGGGTACCTCTACCTATGCATACATAAGTTTAAATGTTTTTCAAACAATAGTATAAGCTTTTATGATTACAAAAATTATATCATTTAGTTTTTTTTTTGTTAATTTATAAGTTAGTTTAAATGATTGCCCAGAGATATAAGACCTTTGGAAAAAAAAATTAAAAAAAAAATGGACCACGCATGGTTGAAAATGTTATTTATTTGTGGAGAAAAAAGGCATTTTTAATTTTTTTTTTTTCGAGGAAACTGGGTAGTGGGAGAAAACATTATTTTATTTTTGGAAAAAAAATATCCGGCCCGAAAATTTTCATCTAATGTATAATTATTTATGTAAATTCCTACATTAGTACTATTTGTTATTAAAAGACGGATAAGATTTTATCTTTAATTTATTAGAATTTAGAATTGCAACAACTTAAGTTGGCAAAGCACGGTGTGATTAAAATTTGAATTTTTTTTGTTTCATAAAAAACGTTGTAAATTTATAATCCAGAAATTTTTTATTGGATATGGACAATATTGAAATATGAATTCAAATATTTAACACACGCAAGCAGGTGCACAGATAATATTAATAACACATTATAACTTATTGTTTGTACTATAGCAGTTATTGCTTGTAAACAGCTCAAAGAATAATTTACTCGTATAATATTTGATCACCATGTATAACAGAAAGTTTCTTTTTTTTTTCGTATCGGAATTTTACGTACATTGCATAACCGCTAACTTGCAATGTTTTGTGTGAGAGCTAACCTAACCTTTACTGTATAATATACACGCGCGTTTGTTCGTCGAAACAATTATATTATAATGATGCTATTCTATAACACCATATTATCTCATTACACACTTTTCGTGCATTTTTTTCACCTTAGATTATCAATTGCTGCGCACAATCGATACGCGAGTACGGACCTCGAGAACATTTCGACAATTTCTCGGCGATTTACTCGCACAATAACATCTGGATAATATCGCACACAATATGTACACCGTATCTCGTACAATAGCTGGCTGTAACACGCGCATATACCATCAACACTTATGTACAAGTATATTATAATATGTACATTTCTCATCGCGGTCGTTGTATCGTCGCGCGTCATCACCGGACGCGTACAGAATATGCACGATGCCTGTACACACATTATTATGAATATTACTATTAAGAGATTGTCGGGTTTTCACGTCTGCGCGCTCGCCGCCCGCGTCTACGGGACGAGGAATATATTTTTGTAAAATAAACGACGCGCACACGGATGCGCGAGGGATAATATATAATATTATAGTACATATTATATTACATAATTCGATTTTCACGGTGCTGGCCATCGAACCTGAGCGCGCGTCGTCGTCATCATCACGGTTGCGTTGTCAACACGGACAATCCTCTCGTCAGCAGCGTTCAAACATAACGTAATATAATAATAAAGTAATAGCTAGGTGCCAGGAGGTATACTAACTGTATATAATATATAGTATATACAATATTTCCTTACCCAGTATTGTCCGGAATTTAATTCACCAGTAACATGAAATATGAATTAATTATAAATATTTTACAGTTTCAGCAGTTTCTAAATAGATAATTTTTTCTATTTCTACCCTTATTTGTACTCCTTTTAACTTCGTTAAAGGTTGAATTGTAAAAACCTTTCCCTAGTGGGTGTAAGGGTGTCTACATCATGATACGAAACTACGAGTTAAATTTTATACTCATAGCTTCCGGCTAGGTGATGTTTTCTATTTTTAGCGAACTTTGAAAAATCTTTTCATAGACTATACGATATTAGTTAATTAATTGTTGTTTTGATTGTCATAAGGACTCGCAACATTAACTGGGTACGTTATATCCATCATCAAAAATTTAACATAAAATATTACCTTGGTAACCAGTAAGTGAAAAAATTATGTATTTGAGTCCAGAGCTCAAACTGCCATTGACCTTTAAGAATTCGAAAAGTTTTAGCCAATGATTATATCATATTAGCTATCTGTATGCCAAATTTTAGGCCTATCTATCCAGCGGTTTCGACTATGCAATGATGAATCAGTCAATAAGTCAGGATAAGTATAGTAGGTATATTACTCAACTGTATAGGTATACATGCCGGGCTGAGCAAGGTTTTAGTTTTTGTTTTTGTTTTTATTGACTTGTAAAGGTCACAATTAAAACAAAAGTAACTTAACTCTGTTAAAAATATAAGTTAAGTAGATACTTTTTTCTTTACTGAATAATATTATAATGTATATTTTATGA
The DNA here is from genome assembly GCA_025469195.1 of Chaitophorus viminalis. Taxonomy (NCBI): domain Eukaryota; kingdom Metazoa; phylum Arthropoda; class Insecta; order Hemiptera; family Aphididae; genus Chaitophorus; species Chaitophorus viminalis. The sequence goes on from JAIPRK010000191.1 coordinate 299,932, forward strand.
TGATAATATGGACTATATGAACTACATTCTTGTACGTTATTTTGATCCCTGTTGATATCTAGGAATTCAACTCTGTCACAATTATAATTCCGACTATTTTTATAAAAAAAAAAAAATAATAATAATAAATATATATACAAAAAAGTATTTTAGTATATATTAGTATATTTTTAATCGCTGGAATTTAAATTAGGAAAAAAACTTATGCCTGACGTGTATAAGTTTGTAGTCACCATTATAAGAAAAAAAAAATCATATCGTTAAGTAACTTGACTTAAACTTCTCAACTAGACGACGCCCAGCCTTATTAATACAAGATGGGAGGGGACATAATATACACGGTGAACGCGTATAGTCCAATTTTCGACGGCTGGTCTTTGTCCAACAATTTATTCGCTTCCACTTATCGGCCCCCGTACAGATCACATCATCTCGTAACGCAGTGCCTGGTATAATAATATAATACTGTAAAAGCACACAGTATAATAATTATATGTACTATAATATACGTGGTATTATAATATGTGCACGTGTAATAATATAATATATACGTAGAGTCACTGTCGCGTTTGGCGCTCGTCTCTGCGTCCACGATCAGCGAACCCCGCCCGTTTACGGTCTACATGATGTCCGGATAACATTATTATAAGAATAAAATACCGTTTCGTTGTCGTCGCAATGTTATACATTTATAATAGTTGTACAAAAGCTGCAAATTCCGTGTGCGTGGTGATGTGTGTAATATTATAGCGGTCGCGGTGACGAGAAGTTGGAAATCAACGGGCGACAGTGAATAAAGGTTAAGAAAGAATATATATACTTATAAAAATATATACACTAAATACTAAATATATATATATACTTATACTTATAGCCGCAATGACGTGTACGCAGATGACATATGAAGTTCATTATGAACACGATGTATTATTATAATATACGGTCGTGGTCAGTGTCGCGTGTTATTATTATAAATTAATGCGTACAGACCAACTCGTAATCGAATTTAATATAATTTGTATACACTTATCAGCCACTCTCGCACGCGATAAATCCTTCGCGTCGACGCTCCCGCGGCTGCTCCTGCAGACCAATATAAGGATCCGTGTATACCGTATGGTAGTGTTCTCTACTAAGTTCCTTTTTCGTCGAAACCACGGCTGCGCGATGTCCGATTCGATTTCGTCTTTTTTGACAGCGTGAAACACGCGTGATGATAACTCGTTCGGACTTCGGAATATCTCGTCGATCGTGTGTTAAGGATTACGAGTGAAACAGAAATAAAAATAATGAAAACGAGTATAGCTGTACTACGCATTCTGATATTGTGCTTGCTGAGGCGTGTGTAAGACTGAAAAAAATACATTTATATAATTATTTACAAAAAATAAAATAAAAAGTTATATTTCTATTCTTTCTTATTACTATACAGTTCAGTACAAGTACATAAACCCTGGTGAATTGATTAGGTTCAAGAGCATAGAGATGTAATGCAATTTCGAATACTAAAACTTGCAGGATAGATAAATATACGAAGATGATTACTTGCTTGAGAACGTACATTAATCAGCTGCACAGTTGTGTGCACACGTTGCAATTATTGATGCACAAAAAATGCACTTAAGAGATGATTTAAAACCGTGTCGTTACAGCACTTTGAAAATTAGTCATTATCACCACAGTAATCGCTTGAACCGAAGTATTATAGGTACTTTATGAGGTTTTTCAAACACGTGTTAGTTTTTTTTGTATCATTTTTCAATTTTAAGTAATTTTTTGTTGAAATGAGATGTTTCACGGTGTATTATTCAAATAAAGTTGTATAACGAATATGCCATGATAATTTTAAAATCTATCACCATATTATGCAATAAAATAACGTATTAAATAACGTTTTCACATCGACCACCGACGCGGCATTCAGCTGCCAATATGGGTATATTATATATTGACATTTTTAAGGGTGTATAATCACTTTGAACAATTAATGTTTTTTACGGCAAAATACTCAATTCAAAAGAACTCTATGTTTATTGCTTTTTTTATTTCAATTCTGTACCCGTGGTGTCTATTACTCGTATTTAAATCACAATATTCCAAATCGATATCAGTGATATTATACGGGTATTATAGTATTATTATAATTTATATTACGTCTCGATGTACACCTACATATCGAGTGAAAACTGCGTTAGATTTATCTTACATCGTCCATTAGCGCAATGCAAATATTATAATACCTATACCAACGGCACTATATAACTTGAATTTGGCAGCGGCAGGAATTATAATATTAACATAGTTTCCATTAAGTAAGTACAGTTTTCTTGTGCATAAAATCATATATGAGTATATAATATATATAATATATACACACACGCACGGACTGCGGGCAAATATTGGACGACTACAAACAATTATTTAAATATTTACACGTGGTTTATACGTGCGATTATAGCATTATTTATATATATATATATATATATATATATACGTTCAAAACTACGTACAAAGAATTCCGATATAACATCATCTACGAGTTGCTACTATGATATTATACATATAGTATATGTATGTGCGTGGTCGATAAAGTGCAACATTGTAATCTGCGTTCTGCAAGTATATTCGAAGAATTTTAACTGAATGAAGTCGAGTTTACCAAGTGGCCGCTCGAGCATATACTTTTTACGTATATTATATCCATCATGTGCACAGTAAAAAATTCATGCAGCATAGGCGGACATCAGTGGGGGCTTAGGGAGGCTTCGCCCCTCAAGATCGAAACTTTATTTGAAATGTTATTCGATATTTTTATAATTATCATTATTATTATAATTTATAGCCCCCCCTAAAAATGCAATCAAATGTCCGCCTATACCATGCAGTAATTATTATTGATTCAAAGACAATTGGGGGAAAAACTAAAAGCAAATACCTAGCAAAAAACCTGTCCAAAACCCTATGAGGATCTTTTAATTTAATTTTGTTATTCTTTGTTCTAAACATAATATATACTAGTATATATAGTTGAGAGATGTACTTTATACTTATCGCCTATCGGAGTGGAGACTTGAATGCATAATCTAGGTTTGACTATAATTTTATACTTCATAGGTATTTATAGTTTAACACGGTCGTGTCACTCAGATACCGCGATATCACCCGTTACACCTCCTGGCCTTCGGACCCGGAAATTTCGGCGTAGCCATCTGCGCGTGGACCAATTTTATTTTATTTTTTAACGCACCGTACAAATCGTGCTGTACATTATATTTTCAGTGCAGTAAAATACGAAGGTAAGCTTAATTGTTCGTCATCCTTACAACTATGTCAATTGTTACAAGTTGTAACTTACAGTATTTAAGATTTAATCATCATTGTTTTCCACGACGAATAAAATAAAAAGCATACGTGATCGCTAAATAAGCTGCTATCAATGCTTTTCAGAATATTGGTACTAACATTTTTGGGTGTCTATTTCATTTGAGATAATGGTGACTTTTCCATATCAGTCAAAATTATTTTGGCATTAGCATTTATAAAAATTGAAGATATTGACAAGGATGTCTAAAAACGCCCGACTAATCAAAAGAATCAGTTTTGTCGCGAAATGGCTGCAGACCGTATGATGACCATCAACACCGTTTGTGTCGGTGCCAACTTGATGGACACCTTATGTGTCTGCTTTTGCGTTCTATGGATCCACCATGTTCTTTTCGTCCACACGTTTAATATTTTCCATATTGAATATGTTTTTTTATTCATTTGGTCATTATTATTTATATTTCGTATCCATTTATTATACTTTTTTGAGGTTCTAAAAAAATGAACATCTTATTATAATTATTTGAATTTTTATCTTATAATATATTTTTAAGTTTTTTTCGTTTTCTCTCTTTTTTCTTTCTTCATTTTTCGTTCTTTTATTCATAACATCTTAGTTTAATTTTGTCAACGACTAAAGTGTTACTAATGGCTCCTTTAATCACAACTGTTATACTTGGCTCGCATATGCTTAATATGCTTATTGTGCCTAACTGTACGGATAGCATATACTTTTTAAAGAAATTAAAAAAAAAAAATTAATTAAACAATTTTTACTACATGACAAGCGGTAATGTGTGACGTACATTATTATTTACCATATTATAGGCGTGATGTGCGGACAAACCACGTGGACATATTATAACATGATACGACCATGTACGTCTTAAATTGTGACGATCAACGTACATCTTATACCAGGTCGTGGTTATACCTGTACATTGGTCGTGGTATACGCTATCGCATGCGCCAACTCGTATAGAGTGATACGCTCCAACAGCCGATGCGTATATTTGCGATCTCTACAGTGCACCGCGCTCTTAGGTCGTCTGGGTCGTGCGGTCATCGTCGACCAGAACGGCCGATCGGAACGGAAATCGCGTGCAATTTATACATTATTATATACATTCATTTATATACATTATTCGCTTTTTGTTATAATATATATGTATATACGTAGTCATTAACTATTAGCTGTGTTTATACCATTGACACGGACTCGTACACTACCTATATAGACGACCGCACGACGAGAAGACCTTGTGGCGTGTGTCACACTTATTATTATTACAATACGCGAATATTGTATATTATACCTACTCACCGACTAGGAATGCCCGGCGACGATATCATTATTATATTATTACATTTGCCTACGTGTATTTATTTAGCGTCGCCTTTGGTCCGACGACGACTAGTTTGTGTACGTTTCGCATTACAGGCAATGGGTTTTGATCGAGCGCGCAAATCGCATGATTTATCGCCCGCGAACCGAAACCATTAAAGGATGCGTGAAGCCGAGAACTGCTGCAGAAGTGCCTATAAATATTATTATATAATATATACTGTATAATATACATTAATAAAACGAGTGTCCCATACGAGTCTAGCTGATTGTAATTGTTATACAAATATATTTTTGCGATCAAGTGGCGGGCCTTCCACAGCGATTTCACACGGAGATCCGCGAAACCGATATAAGACACCGTTAAAGAAGCTGTCTTCAAGCGACAGCTTATAAAATAACATATTATGGTAAACATTTACTATAATTTCTTATCCATCGATAATTATATTCCCATGTACGAAACAGAAAGAAAGAAAACAGAAATAAAGAACAGAAATGCTTGAAATCGATCGCAGTGGCCACTCTTTTAATTTATACTCTCAACTTCCATAAATTGAATTTAAACACTGTAAATTTGGTTTTCAATATTAAATATAGGTACTTTGCTTAATCACCTTGATTAGTCACCTACTTTGTCTCCAATATATATATATATAACATATATATATATATATATATGTATTGTTTTAAGAAAGATATATCAGTATCAACAATTTTAAATAGTAAAACTACAGCTCAATAAAATACGTATATAAATATTAAATAATAGATTTAACTATTAAATAATATACTTAGTTTTATCGTAAAATTATACATTCACAAAGGGAGAGAAAACCAAAAGAGAACAAAAAAATTATAAAACTGATAAAAAGTATAAAAAGTAATTTAAATTATATATTTATATATCAATTATCGAGTTAATAAATTATAAAATTGAAGTAATTGATCTGATTGCTTCCAACTCTCGAGTAAATCTCAATGTGGTTTGTTCAAAGCTTTCAAGTTAAAATAATGGGTGACTCATACTATATATATATTGCATGTATAAAAGTTGAATATTCAACGTTTTAATTTTAATGAGAAATTTCATAATTTTCGTTAAAATCTGGTTGCATGATCTCGAAAAATCACAATTATTGTATCGAATCACGTCCGTAATTCCATAAATTCCGTATTATTACTATTATTTTTTTTATAAATCTAACTTTCGTTCCAAAGTTCTTATACATCAACAAAAACCGTATTGTGTTTTAAATTTGACCGAGATCATTCCTGGCATACAAACAATCACCGGCGAAAATCTCGATTTAAAATATGCTGATTAGTCGCGGAAATACCAGGTTACATACGGAACTAGCGCGGACCACGTTGTATACACACATAACATGTGACACGTATGGTCACTCCAAGTATAATATTATAGATCCGAACTAACATATAATAGTATACCTATATTTATTATCATGTGGGCAGTTTTCGACGTCGTTGTATGTATACGGATCCATAAATCACCACCGGAGTCGAGATACGCCGTAGCCGTGTAGTGAGGAGAAGGAGATATACTTGCAAAAAAAAAAATTCTCATATAAATTATATAAACTTTTTATCGCTGTTCGCGTTAAAGTGCTCAAAAATGGCGAATATTACATATTACGTATTACATACGTGACTCTCTCGTCTCGCTTCCTGCCCTGTAGCTTTATTATAGTAGACATATACAGTTTTAAAAACCTGCAGTAGAGTCTATATCGTATACATTAAAAAATCGGCAGAGTTTATACCACCACTCATTATTATACTATTATTTCGGACGTTATCTAATTTACAACGTTCACGTTACACATATTATTATTTCGTCGACAACAAACATTTACTATATAGGCGCACACGTATATATATATTCGTAACATTAATAAAACATTTAAAACGACTTGGCGCGCCAGTGTCTTATTTTTTTTCATTCCGTTTTTGCCTTGACGCGCGCGAGGTGTGTGTTGTATATTTATGATCGAATAAGTGATAGAACCGACATATTATAATAATATTATGTATTCGTGCAACGAATCGGATCGATAGACCGAAATACTATAAATACTATATTGAGTATCACCTTCGACGACACGCATGCGGTTATTTCCGAGAAACCACGGTGTTGGTTCGGCCAACATAGAAATAAGTCATATAATATAGTCCTAGGTGCATTAAAGTTTTCTCGGTTTTGTACTTGTGCGATAAAATACAACAAAAACCCATTATTATAATCATTAAATCCCGCAAGTATACATACATATTTACGAATTGACGATCAGCTATTGGCCATGGTAGCCAACAGCAACATAAAAAATAATGATCTATACCCAGTGGCGGAGTGACAAGGGTTCTATGAGACACATGGCTCATGGTTATTTGTGAGTGGGTGGGTTGGTATGCGCCCTTTGGTATTGGAAAGTTTGTTGGAAATTTAGTACTTCCAATGTATATTAATGTATAACGACTTAGGTTGCCCAAAATTTTTGGCTGGATGGTACCTAATAATTATTTTGTCTTATCATTGAAAAATATTCACACCACCACTGGTCTATACCTATATACAGGATGCTAATGATGACTGTCCGTTGTGTGTACGCGTATACTTGACGATTAAAATTTGTTTTTTGTCTTTCGAGAACAGCACATAATATAATATAACCTGGACGTTTAACATGAAAATAAATGGCCTTAGCCTTTTACGTTTGTAAAACGAATAATAAATGTGTGTATTTATATTTAAAACATAATAATGAAATAAATCATACTACTATAGAACTTTTTTTCAAGCTTTACATTACACATCTAAACTAAGTAATTTATTATACCTACTTAGTTCAATCCTTGTTTTCCATGTTATGATTGTTGTACTCTGTGTGTCCGCCCTATTTTTTCGTCATATGAATTATGACCTGCAGAGTCTTGTAAAATATTTGAATATATATATATATTTGTATTTAAATATTTGTTAGTGAATATAATTTAGTCTTAAAACATTTCTTACCAGATGGATTCTGGTTTTTTCTTAGTTGACTATTTAGCTTGCACAACTATTAAATTTCTTGAAATTTCAAAAACTAAACAGTTTAAAAAGTTCCCGTGTTCATATAACCTATTTTTATCCAACCAATGCGACGATATATACCACACATTACATTACTTATAAATATATAATGTTTTATAGAATATACAATAATCTTTGCACCGCGCCTTAGTCATAGACCACAGAGATACCGTGGTATAATGATATACGTACGATGGACATACAGTATTGCAGTGTATAAAATGTAATTAAGACTCTCGGGCCTCAGCGAAGGTCTAGAGGTTGACCGCATGCGGATCTGTCGCATATTATGTCTTATTTTTGGACGTTCAATTCAATTCAAATAGCACTTTGACGTTTCGTTCGTTTTAAAAAGATTATTTGGTCGCGGTGTTTCAATTAAATCCTGATCGGCAAACAAATGCGCGAAACTATACGGACCGGTCCAACAAGGCCACGGCGGCAGTGGCGTCGGGCGTAGTCCAATGCCTAAGTACAAAATGTACACACATATTACATTCGAGTTACATTGACATTTATAATACATTTACCGTTTGTATGGTCTTAAAGTATGGATTAAGGTAGTGTTCGCCGTGATCACTGCAGTAGCGTTGAGATGAACGTTTACAAGACGACACTATAATATTATATACCGGCACACTGCTTGCGTAGATAAGTAGAAGTAGTCAATTATTCAACAAAATTGTACGCAAGCTAGAAAAAAAAAAAGAAAATACCAAATATATTCGAATAGATTTAAATGAGTCACACGTCTAACATGTAGTTTATTCGTTATACCATATTAATTGTATACTATTATTATAGTTATGGGTATCCTCGTGTTAGTCAATTTCGACATAAAATCCAGTTGAAATAACATTATAGTACTATACCGCTACCTACTTCAGGTGATTCTATTACTCATAGAACCAAAGGCAAAACTATATACGATTTGCGGGCCGACCATTGTCGCAGTCGAATTATACGTATAATAAGAGTTTTTCTTCGACGTATTGACGAGAGAATATGTTGTTAGCAACACGATCGTTGGCTGCCGACATGGCTACGTTTTATAGGTTACGTTAGCCCGGGTCGGTTTCATCACTGTGGAGACGAAAGACAGACTGACGTCTTAGGATACTGATTATAATATTTCTATTGATATTGTGAGTAATCGATTAAATAATATTAGGAAAATTAAAATTATTGATTTTGGACATGATTTTCATCCAAATGTATTACATCAAAAACCATAATGTACTCATCGACGAAACAAATATTAATTACATTGTTTTTATTAGTAATTATCGAAATTACCTACAAGAAAACAATAAGTAAAATTGAAAATAATAAATGTATACCCATCTGTAAAATAGTTTGTACAAAACACGTTGAAAACTATTATGTATAAAACTACAAAGTATAATAGATTTATCTATATATGAGTCGAAAATGGTGCGCGGCTTATTGCTTTTTTATTTAATGCATAAATATAAGTTCAAAAAGTTTAAACACGTTCCATTTATAATTTATGGTTTTTTTTTCGATTAATTTAATATTCCAGTCTGTTTACAATATTTTTTTAATTTTTTTAAGTAATATAAAACATACATAAATAATTTAATATTATTTTACTATACTGCAGAGTTTTTTTAATATTAATGTCTGGAGAAAAAAACAATACCTATAAAAAAATTTAAAATAATTCTCAATATTTTCATACCTGTCATAACTCAAAGGTATGTATACTAATCTAATATGTATAAACACACATACTCATTGGATTTATGCTATCATATTTAAAAAAAAGTATATGGTTAAATTAATTTGTTTTACAAAGAAATGTATACAAAAAACATGCAATGTTTTTCAATTTGTTTTTGAAACGGTGTAATATTTATTCAAAAACAAATCGAAACCGGTTTTAAATATATTATAATTAGTTAAGAGTATGTACTTTTCAAGTTTTTTCGTTTCAACTTTAACTCGTGAAAATGTTTTTAATAGGCTTTGAAAGTCGACCAACAACAACTAAACAGTTAACACATCAAGTAATAGTTAGTTATTTTAAACAAAGAAATGATATTGTCAATCGATCAGTATATTGATATTTTTACTATCATCAATTATGCCAAAAAGTTATTTTGTTGGTTCAAACATTAAATGATCGGCACATAAAAAAATCTCTATAGCTCGGTCCCAAACTCAAATCACGCTTCTATATAAAACGTTTTAAATAAACTCCTTCGATCGGCTGTGAAATATATTCAGTAACTCGATTAATTATGATCTCCATCAATGTATAATTTATGAGAAAATTACCGGTCATTACATTTAATGTAGCTGTAATGTATATACAGCGTACAAGTGTGTATACAATGATTTGAAAATACACATATTGTATAACGTCATAAACAGGTGATGGTTCGAAATTAATGGATTTTTATTGGTTTTAAATAGATATAACAGCGATTTATAGTTGTACACTAGCACGTGGAAAAGTTTTTTCTAGAATGAACCCATTTTGGCCAGTACGATTTTATTTTATCGTTTCGGAAGTTCAACAGAACCCGAGCGTAAAAAATAGCTATACTATTATCGGACGCGATAATTATTATATTTTTATTTTGTATCAAATCGTTAAATGATGGACGTAACAATGCGCTAAGACAGCTGATATGAAACGATGGCAGTAAAAAGAAAAATGCGTTCGGCATAACCCGAATTGCACTGCAGCGTTTCGTTCAGTTAATTATTTAGATTATATGTATTATGAATAAAAGTTACACAAAAATTATTTAAATTCAAACTCGGCCGGTCTCGCCTTTAAAAAAAATGTACAACCAGTTGCGGTTTGCATACTAATTATAGTACGTTTTTATTTCGGTAAAAATCATATCAATATGCGTACTTACGTTAACGTTAATTTAGATTAGGTGTATTTCTCGCAAAAACAACACATACTCGTATTTTTTATGCGAGCGATTTTACTCGCCATTCGTAAATAATCTTTTTGTCCGCGGAAATTTCATTTAATATAATTATTTAGCACTGCATAGCATATATGATATATACTTGTATATGTATTCGTATAAATGTATAATACATGTATGTACTATACAACATACATGGTACCATCTATAATAGGATACCTATATAGTTTATGTTAAATGCCGTATGAATTTTTAATCTATAAAATAAAGCATTTAGACGTTTCCGTGAACCAATCAATAACTACACATAATGTAAATATATACAAATATATACGCACGCATATTATTTTAAAAACTCAAGGTTTATCATTTTTCAATTACTTTATACTGTTATGGCATTCATCGATTAATTTCTCCAACAACATATAATAATATATTTAACAATAATTACGACTATACATAGGCTAATTAATTATTTCACTCGGTTTGTGTATAGAATTATTGCGTTCAGTATCGGTTTTCTCGAACACGCGTCGTCCGGGCCATAGTCAATAATCTACCTATAAATAATATACATACTTATATATAATAATTTTTTTATTATATTATTAATAACATTTTGAAATCATGTTTTGAGAATGAATTTTAAAATAATTTGAAGTACTCGAGTTGTAGCGTAGTAATGAAATTAACTGCAAAGTAAATGCTAAACATACAATATAAACTTGGTTGAAAAAAAGTTAATGAATTTTTTAAATAGCACTTGAATCATATATGAAACTAGAGTGTTCATTTTTAACTAATTATTTATTATATAATCCTACTATCAACAGTTCATCGGGATGCATAAATAATTGATTTCTACACATGTTTGCTACTTAAGTTTAATATGCGATGAATATTATATCCATCAATTATATGTTCGGCATGGTTTTTTTTTTTTTTAATGTAGCCTACATTACCAGATCATGTAATAATATGTATCGGTATTGCTGCTTTCAACTAAACAAATACATCAGTTCGTATAGATATTATAATATCAGTATTTTTTACGATTTGTTTTTTACACAGTAAATATGTATGAGTGTATTATATAGCGGTCGAATGATTTGTCGCGGGCGGATATGTAATTTATTTTTAAATATACAAATTTTTTTTTGATAAATTTATGTCAAAAATATATGATATTAAGTGTTGAAAACATGTCATGGGGGATGGATATATACCCTCATCCCTCCCCTCGTTTAACCACCCCTGGGCAGTGGTGTATATAATATGCTAAGTAAACGCGTCCGTCGCTCGTAATGTTCAGCAGTGTAATTAATTGATTAATTTATAAATAAAACACGCGACTGGCCCAGTTACACAAGAAATATTACTAAGCAATACACCGTGTGTTCATTATAGTTATGGAACCAATTAAGCAGCTTATCTGCATATTTAATTAAACATACTGATATGATATATTGGTATGTTACATAATAATTAGTGCAACATGGTAGATACGATTATAATACTATACCATGGTCCATACATATTACATTGTAATGAACGCACGGTATACTCAAGTACGATGTACGATGGAACGTTTTCGGTATTATTAAAATCGAAAGACCCTGGGTGATGATGCACCGCGAACGGTTTCACGATTTCAAACCGAGACCGGTAAATATTATAGAATAAAAACACGTAGGCGCATATTATATTATAGTATAATATCGTTGACCGTCGTGCGCAAGGCATGACATGAATCCGTCGTCGTCGTCTTGGGCACAACCGGCGCTATCGATCCTGCTGTCGGAAACGATTTGGGTTAAGGCTGCGATGAAACGGGAAGTATATTATTATTATTAAACACGCACAAATCGGAAATCAACAATCGAAAAACGTACTTATAACAATTAACAACCGTATGTCGTCCACGCACGGTCATATATCCAACACCGTCCGTATATATGCAGGTGTACAAAGCTGATAATATAACATCGAATCGTAATCATAATAATATTGTGATTCGAAGCGCGTGTATGTGCCACGTTTAACAGAGCAAATTACGATGACAATAAAAATAATGTATCGTAATCATCCTTGGGGACGTCGTCGGTTGTCATCCTCATATATACTCGAGCCGCTCGTTGTGGGTACGCGAACGGACTTGATGGCTCGCTCGGCTGTGGTCCATTAGCAGCCATGGTCGTATCGAGAACAGTATACCGAGTATTATAATATTATACATTCGCATTCAGGAATAGTATATATTTTTAGGTTCTGATTCAATTTTTCCAAAACCCTACTTGTAGATTATTGAGTCCATTATTTTTTCAGAGAGATTGTAAAGATTTAACAGACTGTTTCAACATCAGTCAGTGTATTACACATTATTTTCGTATTAACATTAAAACATCCTCACAAAAATAATTTAAGCATTTTTTTTTTTTTTTTTATTCAACAAAAATAAATTTATTACAAAAATACATATGTTCTTTTTTATTTATCATGTTTTATATAGGTAGGTATTATATAAGTATTAAAACCTACAAGTAGGGTTTTGAAAAAATGGACTTAGAACCTACAAGTGGGGTTTTGGAAAAATGGACTCAAAACAAATATATACTACTTTCAAGCAGTGGCGGATTTGAGGGGGGGGCGACGTGGCGATTACCCCCCCCCTAGGGCTTTTTTTATACTTGAATTATATATTATATTCATTAATCATAGAATATGAAATTCATGGGTCATAAATATATTAACTTCAATCTTAATAAATGATACAAAAAAGGTATTTTTAGATTCTGAACGGAGTGATGGAATCTATTGATTTTACAATGATGTGTGTGTTTTTTTTTTGTGTCTGATGACAACTTTTTTTGCAGTAAAAATGCTTCGATTTGCTAATACAGCAACTTTTCTGAAAGGAAAGTGAATGTAAATAGTGCTTGGGCAAGTCAAAAATCTAGCTATTTTAATACTTTTTGCAAAAATCGAAAAAAACGTTAAAAAAATTACGAAAAAACGGGAAATTTTACGCAAAATCACGTTTTTACAAACTACATTTTTTTAAAATGCTCTAACTCAAAAACGAAAAATCGCAACTACTTAAAATTTTCACCAAATCTTTATATTGGTGTTCTCTATACATGGTTAAGTTTTCAAAGTATTTTGACTTATTTATAGACAATTTAAATTTTCGATTTTTGTAAATTTTTTTTTTTTTAACACCTATAAAATTTTTTTGGCTGGCCGAAAACTCTCAAAAATTTAATACAAGATTTATAATAAACTTAACTTATTTTCACTAAAAAATATCGGTGATCGTTTCACTCAAATTTTTTTTATAAGCTCATAAAGCTCAAATTTGTATAAAATGTGTCAAAATCACGATAATTTGCAAGTTATTTTGTAGATAAAAATTCATAAA